>JAYRBW010148732.1:0-14497 GCA_036023295.1 Invenusta paracnida | reverse complement strand
TGTGGTATTCTAATATACCTTACTGTACGTAAGTTGCGCGCATGAGCTAACAACCTACTGCCGTAGGTTTAGATATAGATAAGTTGTGCCAAATAAACATATTGAAGTGTGGATCGTAGTGAATAGATCAGATTGCCATAAAACATTATGTTATAGAACTTTAGTTCTGAAACATTTTATTGTTTGTTTCAAGTGTATTTCTTTAATTCCTACTTAAACTTAAAAAGCGAATGTAATTTTAATCCTGCATTGTTTACTTAAATTTAGAAAGACATGGAATTCACTGGAAAACCACAGAATAATATGGTTCGCGACAGTAAACTGTACAAAAGTAATGATACATTATCCATTGAATTTAATACTCAAATAAGTAGCGATTACATAAAAATATTGTTTGAAGAGGGGAACCCCGCTAATATTAAGAGACTCAAGTACTCCATGAATTTCAAGTCTGTTGAGTGCTCCAGAAGAGTGATATGTGTTCAAGCAAGAAGAAGTGTAACAAATATTCTTGGAGATATTATGTGCAAGGACTTATTTTCACCGATAGTTGGTAAGTTACAATTTAATAATTAAATATCAAGTTTTACTTTGTTCCAATATAATCGATTCTAATTGCAAGTATTGCAAGTTTTTAAATGGCATGTCTAATATATAAAACAATAAACTAAATAGTATTGCCCAAAAGATGAAGAGTATTGCTCCGTATATCACACAAATCATATAATAATGTTCGGAATATTTAGTATTTATTTTAATTATAATAATTAAATATCATTTCCATAATATTGTTTCCACAATATGTTTATTTAAGAAAATATCCCATACTTTAATAGTTAAACGTTTTATATTTTGGCCCAGCAAAAAATATAATATAGATAAACTAAATTTTATGTTTTTAAAAATAAATGAAACATGTGTATTACAATAGCTAAATATTTAAATAAAATTTTAAATAATCAAAGTGCTTATATATATATATCAACAAAATACATTTTTTAATTTACAATAATTTCTATGTTAATAGTCTAAATCAAATATTAAACGTTTTACATACATGTATATTTATTTATGTATACATAATACACAAACGTACGTTCCAGTAACAATATGAGGAATAACTGTCGTGTTGATATGTTGATATATGAACGTTTTCAAATATGTAAATTATTAAGAATAAACACGATTCATTTTTGTTGTTTAAAAACAAATTCTTGCGGAATCTCGCACACTGACATGAAAATATTGACATAGTTACCATAAGCATATACAATTTGATGTATATTCATATAATTAGTATACTATATTATTATATTGTAATTCAATTCAATTAATTTTATTTTCATCAAGTTGACGATATTCAAGCCGAGTTACACTATAAACCACAATATAAACTTGCCGTCAGTCAATGGAATGCAATTCATCATCACTGTGTTATAGGCTACGAAACAGATCTGCGTCATATTGTTAATAAACGACTGTTCAATGTTTACCGAAAACTGAAACAGGAAAAGAAAACAGGTAAGATCATTGTAATATATTTTTATACATGATATGGTTTATACATATATCACAAACCCACCATTTTATATGTTTAAGAGACAAATGACATATGAAATTGCATTAAATGTAGTTCATTAACTTATATATAAAATAGCAAAGCTTATTTCCAAAGATTATGAGAACAAAGATGAACTGGTTATTATTTCATTACTATGAGATACAGAAATAAATACTATATCCAGTTGTTTATCTTTTTGTAATTATTATGAAAACTTTTATTATTGTTAATTGAAATACTTGTATCTCAATATCTCACTAAATGCCTTCGATGTTTACTTATACATGTCCTATACCTATTATAGGGGAAGATATAGTAAAGAAGACGCAATGGTGACTTCTCGTTTCACCTCGTAATTCATTGAATCATTTCTCTACAAAATGCAGATTAGGCGAAACGATATGTAGCCGACACAAAATAAATATAAATATTATATAGCGGCCAAATTATGATTATTTTATAGCTAGTATGTGCTCGTAATACATATATATCAAATTTTCAACCGTAGAGTAAACATTTGTAATACATATATGAAAAACATATGATTAATTGATACTTTTACAAAGGTAGAATTTTTGACATATAAAGAGGATACATGTTGCAGGTGTGAAGTCTGAATGCGGCTTGATATCTCAATCGTCATCCTTCTATACGAATCCTATATCATAAATATCGCGTTAACCAAACTATCATTACTCGGTAATGTATTATTCTAATTAGGATGATTTCAATGTATAGGTATAACGGAAATTAAAGTTGAAAATTAATGCCTAACGTACTTTTCTAATTAGTATGTATAGATTGGGACTATCGAAAGACATTAAGTTGTATTAGTATATTTGGTTAACGCAATATTCATAGTATATATATGTAGGGTACGTGGATATGGCGATTGTGAAATTTCACGTCGGCTTTCAGGCTTCCCATGTGCAACATGTGGCCTCTTTACATATTTACAACAAATTAAAAAATACTGAATTCCATAAAATGATGTAATATCTTTGATTCTTTAGATAATAATATAGTTTATATAATTTTAGAAATTCGATATTCCAAGTATCGGTTTTACAATATTAGGAGACTTGACTTTTTAGTAAGACCTATTATCATGGATTATAATCAATTTTCGCAAATGTGGACATCCGTTAAATGTAAATGCATTTGTGACAGAGGTGAGTAAAGAATATAGTTTATTATAATATATATTTAAAAAAATCCATTTTAAGGATACAATATATTCAAATATATTTTAAACCATAAAAGTATCTATAAACAAATAAGTTTATTAATTGGTATCAAGATTTAAATTACTGGTACTACTTAAAAAATATATGTTATATACCAAAACACTAAATTTATTATCTAGTTATTAGTATAATATTTAAATTCTAATGTTTATTATGACAAATTAATATTAACTGCATATAATATACAGACAACAAAAATGATTTATCTTAGAATAATAAATAAGAAATAAGAATAAATAATTAAATTGGTTATTACTATTGATTTTAATCTTATTTATAAAAACGTAATAATACCTGTACACACTTAACATCATACATTTTGCAACACATCATAGAAAAAATGTTAACTTATAAATAAAAATACGAATTATAAAATATTTTTCTATTGTTTTATGTATTGTCTTTTGTTCATGTCTATTGATTTTCCTTCTTTATATTTAAATATTTGAATTTGATTGACAGCATGCCTCGACGACTCAGGGCTGTTATTGAAGCTCGTGGTGGTCACACTCGCTTTTGAATTATTCTTCCCCCACCCCCAATTATGAGAACACGATAACAGTCCTCTTAAGGACTAACACATAATGATTGAATATTTAAAAACAATGCATAGATACATATTCTATTACTCGTATTTTTATTTTTGTAAATAAACTTATTTTCTATGATGTGTAGCAAAATTTATGATGTTCAGTGTATATACAGTAGACAAAAAATAATTTCAAAGTAAACTACACCTATGTAAAATATTATATATATATATACTATATATAACTATACTATACTATACTATACTATACTATACTATATTACTAAATATACAAATGTAGTCATTTAATGTGTCATGATAATAATTTATAAATGTAAAGTAACCTCAACAATAGTTAAAATGTGTGGACAAATTAATAACAAAAAAACTAGAAGGTGAGTCAATGCGACCCCTAAAATGTACTATACCATGCATACAATAGATACCATACCTATTCTACATGCAACATTTTTAAATTAATAGTTTTTGATCATAACATTAGACCTGCCATTGATATATCCATGTTTATCTGGAGACCACTCGAAGATGTTTTAAATTTTTAGGCAATTAATCGCTCTCTCCGTTTCATTCGCAAGTATAACAGTTTTCAGTATTATGTACAAAATCTCTGGGTAAATGGGAATTTTTCTCTTCATACATTTTTAATAAGTTTGAACACATTATGAATAATTATTATAGACTAAAAGTTCTCTGATTGAATCTATTTTAATTGATTCTGACGGAATCATTTGATTTAATACACATGTGTTTATATCCTGACGTTCAATCGTTCAATTCGAAAATATTTACACAATAATTTTCCTCGTTGTGGTTTTATTTTTTTCGGAGGAATTGGGGGAAATAAAGGTGTTAAAAACAGTCTCCGGGTATGAAGCTCTTAAAACTGGGAGATCTTATGATTTGAGTCCTTTATGTTATGGCAGATCTGATACGGATGTATATATTAGGTGAATATTTAAATTAATAGTAACGTCCAATAAAACGTTATTTCGAATTTTTACAAAATATAGGAAGCATAGAGCTAGTGCAGGCGAATTCATACGTTTGTGAATTTCAAGGAATAGCGTTTCACACAAACCTAATCCATGACAATTGTACTGGAGCAGCAATTGAATTTAAAATGATTGAAAAATCTACAAAAGAGAGTGAAATAGTGAAATTGACATGGAATACAACATTTAATGGTAGGTTTAATTTTAATTTTTAGACTTATAATATATCTAAATAGACCAATAAAATCTCAAAATACAATTAGTCGATCAAAATTGATTATTTACTTATATAAAAAATATATATTATATAGACTAAATATATATTGTTATATATATATACTTATCATAAATGTGCCTTTTATTTTATAAACATAAATTGACTGTTTGAAACAATGGTGCATTAATTATTAAAAAAGATTGTAGAATAAAACATATTATTTAGATTTTTAATTAACATGATAAAAAAGACTATATTGATAATTTTTTTAATTTTTTAATATATTGATTCTATAATAATATGTATTAAATGAGTTATCATATACCTCTCATATACATTACTTTAACGTTTTTAAAATGAAACATGTAATCGCAATTGTAACATGCTCAACATTTTCAGTGGAATTCGTTTAAATTGCCAGTATGTGCCTATATACCTATATTGATTAATTTATATTATATCTATTCTAAATATGTCGATTTCGTTTTTTCCTTGTACAACATTTTCAATATAAGTTTTGTTAATTAAAAAAAACAGTACCCTTGATATCACTGGTAATTTTAAATATAAAAAGAGTAGTTAAGCTTTTCTAATATTTGTCTAATATAATCAAATATTCCGAAATAGTATTTAGTTGATATTTCTTAGAAAAATGATATATCACTGTATATATTTATATTTAATAACTCAAATTTTCAAATATTTTTAAACAGGTATAAGATTTGACCGCAGTTTCCCGATCCAAGATTATAAATTTTCAATACGGGCTTTGTATACTCCAGAAAAGTTGAAGACGATTTTTAGTCTTTGGAGCAAAATGTATACATTTTCTCGTTGTGTCAATTCAAGTAAGTTAAACTCCGTACACACGCTCAAGCCAGCTCGATCGTCAAGTTAAAATTACTCGTCCACACGGTCAAGCCAGCGTCAAGCATGCTCGATGGGCCTATCGATTGGCTTGATGGCTTGGCTATATTCTAAGATTCTAATATTATTTTGTTATTGTTTATGCACATATTTTTCATTAAGCTGGCTTGACCGTACTGTGGACACAACATTTGGCTTGACGAGCCCGCTCGTATAACCAGCTTGTCAAGCCGGCTTGACCGTACTGCGGACACAACATTTGGCTTGACGAGCCGGCTCGTGTAAACAGCTTGTTAAGCTGGCTTGACCGTGTGTACAAGGCATTGAACATTTTAAACTCATATTTCTTATTTTATGAATAAATATTGCAGTCATAAATAGACATTATGGTAATATGTTTGTGAAAATTTGATATTTATAGCGTACACTGTTAACCATCGAAGGATATATCTCTCATTAAAGAGTCAACTTTGTATCATTTGGTGTGTCATAAATCATTTATTGTAGATCAATTTTTATATAACATTGTTATTTATTGATATGCTATAAAACTCTTAAACATATAACCTTTGAAGATCGAGCAATAACAGTTGGCAAATTAAGTAACTATAGAAATCTATAAAATTTAAGTCAAATATTGGTCCACAATAGTTAAAAAAATATTAAATACGAAATTAAGGTTTAGTTATATCTTGCATATTTAGTTGATTTTATTATTAGGTTCATTAAATAATAATGACCATTAATTTAAGTTGAATACTTATATAATAAATACTTGTTTGGTGTGCTCACAAATGGTCGACTTGCTTAAATCTAATATATGTGCGATTAGACAATTATATATATTTCTGATTATTTGATTATTTTGGTCATATTTTGATTTATTATATTTTCACGTATGAATTTGCTTGCTCGTATACTATATTTTAATATTGAATGATACCTATATGAATTTCAGCACTTCCATGCTCATTAACCGACTGGAGTGAATGGACGGAATGTAGCAATACTACACAAGATAGACGCCGAAGACGAGAATATAGAATACTATCTTCTGAGACCAAAGATTATTGCAAAGCAGTTCTTTTATTTATTGAAATATGTTATATGCAAGCATACAGTATGTACATATATATAACTGACCAATTACTAAAAACTAAAGACTTAAGACTCGATCATATATGAAAAATATATATAATATAATCTTTTTATATATTTGGGAATAAAGCGTGATCTTGATATAACGTGTAATTATTTTATGAGAAATTTAAAAAATCACTCAAATATTTTCTGCATAATAAACTCTATCTAATTGTGAATAATAATAAAAATACCTATTATTTTAATGTATGATAGATATAACCATAGAGTAATAATACCAAGTAGTGTGGTGATATACTTGAGAGATATTTACAGTACTGGCCAAAATAGATTTTTTTGCAGAAATGAGTTTTTGCGGAGGTATATAAACTTTTGACTCAAAAACAAAAGTTTTTTTAGTTATCGTGAAAAACAAATGGCCTCCATTTGAACTAAAAATTGCTATAGCTTGAAAAGTAAGAACTTAACTCCTAATAATGTATTACTAACAGATAGAAATATGTACCCAAAGTTTCGGAAAAATATAATTTCAAGGTTATTGCAAGTCAAAATGGGCCACAATGGGTCATCGAGGTCATTGGTACATACAAATGTATACATATTAGGCAACAAATGGGCATGTGTCTCAACAAAGAACCAAAGTTATTTAATAATCATGCAAATTATATATAATAACAGTACAATTACAATAACATATAATTAATAGTACACAATGTAGTTTGATTAGTAATTAGTATTATTGTCTCAGTCCTGGCATCCACATCGGCAGAGGTTTCAGCAGTAAAGGTCTTCCCGCTTGCATCAGCACCTGGCAGTTTTACATCCTGTCTTAAAAGCACTCCGGATCAGCGCTTTTGCTGAATTTGAAAGAGTTGGCTTTGTTATAACCCTTTGTTGTGGCTACCATCCTTTTCCCTCTTTCTTCTTCCTCCATTCAAACTCGGTTGGTGATACCTAAGGCAGAATTTGTTGATGAGAAGACATCTACATATAATACTAGCCTGGAAGATTTGAGCACTGAGTGTACTACAGAAAGGCTTTTGTGATGGAAATCTGGGACATATCTCTCTTTTCTTTGCAAAAGGCATTCTTCCAAAAGATGCTGATGTCATGTATTTCATCTTCACTAGTAGAGGACTAAACCTTGATAAAGAACTGTTGTATTGCTTCGAAAAGTTTAGAATCTTCCTGCACAGTCTTGAAATGTTCCATCTCTCGTAACACACCAGTAAACCAATGATTCTTTTTGAGGTTGTTTACAAAATATAGTTTTCAATTTCCTTTAAATGAAACTGTCACATCACAGCCAGTGAGTGTGTAAAACAGAGGAATCGCTTTTGCCATTGGTCCCAGAGAATTGCAAAGCTCTGCTATATTAATCCAAGTAACTTTTCCACTTGCAATGAAGTCAATCCATATCACAACTATATCAATCCGATGGTACTGACAACAAACAATTGTGACAACATCAGTATCTCTAGTTCTGATTTCTACTGAGGTTGTCCCCTGTTGGATTGCATTCATGAGGTGCATCATTATCCGGCTGTCTGCTTCTTCATGATTACACTGCTCTTTCATATCAACATTTGACCCAATATGAATAAACATGAATATCTGATGAAAAAGAGGAAATGAAAAGATCTTTGGATGTTCAACTCTTCCTTGTTCTCTGAGTCTCTCAAGAACCCCAGAAAGTTGGCGGAGCTCTAACCTGTTCTGTTACTCGTTGTCTCAGTCCTGTTCTTCTCTTGTCTCTTGTCAGTCCTCTTATGCTCTCCTCAAAGTAGCGATCAAAGACCATATCCAAACGCATTCAGTTTTTCAAGACTTTGATACCTGTGTCAAAGAAGGAGGGCCTGTGTTAAAAGAAGCATCAGGACTTTCCGCCAGCATCCAACGAAGGAGATCTGACTTACTGTGGTAACAGGGAAAGCTGTTGGGACTTCATCCATCTCTGAATCAAAGATTATACTTGCAGATCCTCCTGTCGGCTTGTGAATGAAACTGTCAAGGCACCCAGTTGTGCTACATGACCCTTGAACATTTGAGTTTTGTGTTCTTCTGCATTTTTTCTTGTTTTTACTTGGTAGAATTTAAACTTTAAATTTGTTACAGCTTCCCTGATATCACCAGATTCTCGGATCATGTTGGTGTAGTCTTCACATTGTTTCAATGCTGCATCTACAAACTTAAACACATAATGTGCAGCACGTCCACTCTGACACTGGTCATTTCTACTCCAGAGTGACGAGGTCTTTTAAATGTTTATTAAATGGATTATTTGGCCTTAAGACCATAAACAGATCTCGAAGGAAGATTTTAAATCGCAATTATGAGGCTGGATTCTCATCATGGTAAAAAATATCTGAATCTAAAACTTAGAATCTAGCAGCATTTTCAAAGTGTTGGAGTAAATGTTCCACAGTTGGTGCAATAAAGGTCAATCTCTCCGTTGCGGTTGGCCTTTCGAAAATACCAAACACCCCTCTTGATCCTTTTAGCTCCTTGTTTCCTTGTTCTAGAACTTTCTCTGGTAGAGCTGAAAATACGCCTGCTAGTAATATAATAGAAGGAGTAATTTTGACTCCAAATAATCTAGGCAACACTAGTTATTTGCCGCTATCAAAAAAAGTTTTTATTATTAAACGCTTTAGGCGTATAAATTACATATTATTGCAACTGACATTCTGACGCACATTTCTGTATTTTTAATGCAGTTTCAAAATAGTGGATTTTTCATTTGAATCAAAAGAGTGAGCCTTCTTTACAATCCTATATTCTTTAGTCATTATAGTGTGGACAAAACATTTATGGTTTTATATGACGCTATTGTTACTATTTTATAGCTTGTTTTGTTAAATATATTTGTTTTAGCTATTTTCGCTTTGATTTGAGCTACTTATTTAAATTTAATTGAAATGTATTTTTATTAAAAATATTCTACTAACATTTTTCTTGAGAATAAAGTAGTATGTTACCATAAATCAGAGAGGACATTTTTAAAACAATTTTTTAATTAAATTCAAAATCTACATGGTCAAATTACCTTCTCTCTAAATGTTGATAGATTTATACATTCAAATGCGCTAAGTGAACTCTCTTGGTATTGTTACTCTATGGATATAACTGCTAGATGATATATATATATATAGAGAGAGAGAGAGAGAGTATTTATTTATCATTTATAACTCTAAAACTATACTGTGTTTATCTAATAGATATATCAATGATGTCTATGGCGTTTACTCCGGATGATATAACTTTCAGCTGGGAAGCACCAACATATATAAATGCAGATCGTTATCACGTCACTATTGAAATCGCCTACAATGAAATATTTTCCATGCAAACGGACAAGAAATTCTTCAGTAAATTCCATTTAAAGAAAACATTAAACATTAAACTGTTAACAAATCTGACAACTTGATTTTGTAATTAAAAATAAATGTGATACGTGAAATATATGTATTATATTAAGGATAATGTATGTCATGTACTAATTATATACATGTCATTTGTATACATTGCTTGACAATGAAAGAAAATAGCTCCTGAAAGATCGATTATTATATTTATGCTAATAAAAATAAAAACGTATTTAGAATATAGAATAGTTGGCAATGTTATTAGAAATTTATAGTATTAATTAAGCACAATACTTTCAGTCATATTCAATTGGTTGAATATTATATTTAAGTCCAACAGCAAATAATTTATGTTTTTACTATATAATGAGTTACTGTTTTTCAAAGAATGAAGATAATGTCAATGTTAGTTTAATTATTATATATATTATGTGATTATAAATTATAATTTATCAAAGTATTTATAATTTTTCTATTATATTATATATAGGATATGTTTATAGCGAAAAAAATAGAACAAGAAGTAAACCAAATGTGGATGCAGTGTACTTCACACTGGCACCAATCGAAAAGAAACGTTTTGGACCCCGGTCTGACATAAAAAGGTGTCGATTTGCATTAGGTAAGCATGATGATAAGCTTCCATTGTAAACATTATGTTATGTCATAGCCCATTATCTAACAAAAAAGATTTGAAAATAAAGAATTAGAAAACACAGATAAATATATTTTTTATAGTAACTAGTTGTATAACTTTTGTTTTGCTTTTATTCCATGGAAATATTGTTATGTTGTTGTGTTAAATATGGCTACAAATAAATTCAATATACAATTGATATATTTGTTAATGAATGGAATAACAATATGCATACGTTAATTATGCATTACTGTATTATAGTATCTGTCATATTTTAAAATATATAGCAAAATAAAAAAATCATATAAGTATTCCGAACTATATATACTTTTAGATATTCAAAATAACTTGGACTACATCAAAAATAAAACATTAGCCGAGTTTAATATAGAAGCAAGCTGGTTTTACAGTGCAGGTTGTGAATCTATTAGTGAAGTAGATATGGTAAACGAAAGAACAAGAGAGAAATCAAACATACCATTTGTTCCACATGTGAAAAATTTGTGTAAGCAATTTGATTATATACTTTTTTTTATTTTTTATTATATAGTCTAAAAAAATTATAAATTTTCTATTTTCATTTGACCATAATTGACCAAAAAGATGTATAATTAATGTCTTTAAAATTATTAAGTTGGTGCGAAACCAATGACTACTATTTTTAATTTAATAATTTTGTAATAATTATTTTTTTAAATATTAATAAAAATTACGAATTTTTATATCTTATCATATACTTTTATATAATTATTGAACTATAATTAAAATGACAAATGTATTTTATTTCAGCATCATTTAAGATTGAGGATATAGCTTACAAGAAATGGAAAATTCGAGCTCTATATGGTGCCTGGTCCCGATGGTTCCGTGCGGATTTTTATCACAGTAATGTGCACTATTGTCGTATAATATTTCAGCTTATTTCTATTCACGAAATTGTATTTTAGATGAGTATTTCAGATAGAAATCACTAAAAAACATAATAAAAGAAACCCTCCTCAATTGAAAGACATTTTACTTAGTCTTACTGTATAAACATTAACTATTTTACATATTTGGGAGTCTTAAAATCACTATTTGCTTGCACCTTTTATTTGTATTGCTATATATTAAACATGTACTCATAATATAGCTCATATTAATATGAAATAATTGTTATAGTTTAAGATATTTAGAGCCTTAAAATCTAGTTTACACAGTTAGAATATTTAACAATATCTACACAGTGTTGTATAATAAGATTTAAGATTGATTATTAATTACGAAAGTAATTAAATTTAAATTAATCCGTGAAACAATGCTACTAAGGTGAATAATTTAATAGTTATGTTTAAAATACTTTTGTCATAAGACACAATGTCAAATACTATATAAATATATAGCACAATACTGTATTAATCAAATAGAGACAAATATCAGAAAACATGTAAAATATATTTAAAAACTGTACAATTCATGTATTCATATGTATGCTTAAGCATTAACAAATATATTAGTAAAAAACGTAGTACGTAAGCATAAATACTACAAATGTATTATAAAATGTACAATAATAATATGCTAGATAATTTAGTAGTAGAAATGTTATTACTCGATTTAAAACATTTAGTATATTCATTTAAATGATATAAATGATTTAAATATGTAGCTTATGTTTTTCTAAATTCATGATTAATGCTAACAGTTTCATAGTTTGCATATTTAATGGTGAACCTCGTGCTTTTAGCTGCAAGTGGAGTACGTAACTTGGAAGCTTGGTCCATGCGAGCGAATGATAAAAACGATCTAGATGAGGAAGCTTACTATGTGAAGGTTGCGTTTGATGCGCCTATGCATCAGCCTTATCCGATCAAGTTGTTCAGTGTGCGATTACTGATACCTGGAGAATACTCGGAACAAAATATATATTTTTGGATTAACTATAACGGTTCTCTTGTTGTAAGCTGTGATAATATGATAATTTAAAGCGCATTGCACAAATCAATTTTGATTGCATATATAACTATAACTAAAATGTGAACTTACCTGTTTTATGTAGTATTTGGAATGCCAAATTACAATACAATTAAGTAAGAAAAAATATTCAGGCTACTTTTATTTTTATTATGCATAAGAGCATTTTTTGTTTAAAATATAATTCTCCACTGTGGAACATCTACGATCTCAATAAAATTTCTATATTTTAAGTTAAATTCTTTCCTCAAGACGCTAATAATGCAACATTTGGTTAGACAACTTATCTTGTGTCATTCAATCATGTTTAAATGTGATTTTTATTTACAAATCCAAACATTAACCAAACATGTGCATAAATAAAATAAAATAAAATAAAATTAAAAATATAAAATTAAATTATATGCTATTGTTTTCAGTATTTTGAATGTTGCGAAATATTTTAAGCTTTATAATTCCCAATTGTTTTACTTCAACATTTTTTATTGATTCAATATTGACGGTTCTATTCTGAAATTCATCTGTATTACTTTTGAGTGATAATGTAAATATATAATAATAATAATAATAAATGTTTATTGAATGAATAGAATTAAAAAAAATACAGTACAATTGAATGCATATAAAAGTTGTACACCAGGAGCACACAAGAAAAACATAAGTAACACAAAATTGCGCGAATAACATAAGGTACACAAATGAAATTGGAAATATTCATAAGTACATAAATATATAAAGATATGAAAACATGTTTTAATTGTTAAAACATATTTTTTTTTAATGTTTTTGAATAAAATAGAAGAAAAAGGAATAAATGTTGTTTGGCGTCCGACAGTTCTTTAACACATTGATATGTCCAGAATAAAAAAGCCTAAATGTGAAATTTGTCTATACAACGAATGTTCGGGATACAAACCAACTTCAAGGAAATGCTTTACACTCTTGTTCTTATGTCTAGTTCCGAGTGTAGGGAGACAGTTTTCACTACAGAGGTTACCAAATTTTAAGCGATGGCACCTTTTTTGGATAAGTTCGGAATTATTGATTGTTTGAAGGACGTTTACACGTATTCCAGAATATATCTGATGTCGGCAGAATAAACCTGGATAAGTTGCTTCTTAGTTAGGAAACATCTTAGGCAATAAATTCGTTTCGAATCGGAGCGAATAATGGTTTAGATATATGAGAATCCCAGTTGAGCCTTTCATTAAAGGGTACACCAATAATACGAAGGTCAAATTTATCATTATCATTGATAGCAGGTTACAAAGTCAATTTGAAAGAAATGCTCATCGCTTTGGTTTTAGCTAAAATGAGTGTAAAGCCATTTTGTTGACACCGGTTAGACAGATTTTGAATTTCAAGATGACATATTATATCGGTGTTAAAGTAACTTTTGTAAGACGACAATATCTGAGTATCATCAGCATACCTTCTTGAAGATCATCCCAGTAGAGGGGTTTGTGATTTGAGCGAGGAGACAAGGTTAAGTTTGTTAAGTTCTTTGAGAGAGATAACTTTTGATAGAAATAGTAAATCCTGTAGGTACTGATAAGAAGATGTGACGCAAACATAGTTTGGCGTGGAACATTTGTCAAAAGCTTTACTGAAATCAACACTAATAATAATTGCTCCAGAAATATCTTTGTCGTCCAACAGTTTGATGAGTTGATCATGAAGATCGATTAAAGGTAGTTGAGGACTTACGACAAATCCCGTATTGGTATTTATAGCATTTGCTAAGTAAAATATTTGTTATGTTGTTAAGAAAATTTTATATGGCAATGTAAAAAAGGAAATAATTTTGACGTTATGAATATCTGGATCAGGGTCTGGACTTAAAGTATTCCCTGATCTGGGGCCGTATTTATAGTCGTCCCTAAGCTAAGTAGATTAGCTAAGCGGAAAATACGTATTTATAGAGATGCAGCTAAGCTAAGATTTTTTACTCAGCTTAGCGAATATTCTTAGCTAATAATTGCCATTTATGAATGGATTTTATTTAGC
>JAYRBW010148721.1:0-14499 GCA_036023295.1 Invenusta paracnida | reverse complement strand
CCCTCGTTTTATTTATCACAAGATAATAGGAATGGAGTATTTCTATCCCAATTTACTGGATAAATTTTTATCAACACGAAGTAAATTAGCTAAAACTGTTTAATACTGACGTTTGCAGTCCAATTCTTATTTGATACTTTTTATCTACCAGGTCTCATTTCTTCTTTCGCATATAACCAGTTTGCGCATAATATACGTATTTCTTCCACGATATTGTATCCAGTTGAAATATCGCAACACTCCAAATTAAGGTTGAAATAATTAGTGTTACGCGCTAAACCAAGATTAAAGTATTTAAAAATAAAAATTAATTAATATATTTTATATTTCGCCTCAGTTATCTTATAAATTGTATTATTGGAGAAATTACTTCACGTGTCATATTTTGAAAACTATTCGTTTACATAATCTAACTATGTTATTCATTCATCTTTTCTTAGATATTTAATAAAATCTATATATTCTAAATATGGTGTTTGTTAATCGAATTATTGTTCAAAAATATGTTAAACGTAGTTTATAGCATAAGCAATTATTTGGTCGTACTAACTTATAAAATGTATTTTTGTAAATGCAATTACTATAAATATAATATAAAGGATGTTTTTTAAATTAAATATTACAAATAAGTTCATTTATTAAATACCTAGATATTTGTTCATTGCGTTATATATTTCAAAAGAAAATATCAAAATTTAATTCATTAATCAGTAATTCGTGTTTATATACATTTATTCTAACTAAAAACAAAGAAATACAAATCCATAATCATGGCGTATAAATCCAATTTATTTCTATATATTATTCTATTTTATAAAATTATATATATACATTAAAAAAATGTAAGTACAAATCCATGCGATGAAATTCAACATAAAATTTTGCAAAAAATAAGTAACGAATTTCTTTTATTTGAAACCTACATTTCACAGAAAATAACCTATTAATGATAACAATAATTAAACACTATGTTACCAACGTTACCAACGCGAATATAAAGATATATATATACTGGTATATGCTTGTACACCATGAGAGAATAATCACAGATGCATGTATCATTTCATTAGAACACTGTTTTGTATGATATGGTGGATGTATGCCAAATAATATTTATATTTGTCTCGAGTTGGTAATATTAAATATTAGATACTAATTTCAATTACATTATACATCTACCTTATAATTCTATACAACACAACACAATACATGTCAATTTAGAATTTTAAAATGACTAATATCTAAAACTAAGTTTAATAGATCCTAATAAACTTACATCTTCGATATTATACCAGGTACAGGGGAATCATATTATGTTAATAATATTTTAACAAAATTCTTATTACATTTTGCTTATTAAAATTTCCTTAACAACTATTTTTACCCGTTTAAAAATAAAACGACATTTCCAAACTATAGCTAAGAGATTGATATCCTGAAATTTCGAAATAAGTTTTTACATGATAATTCGAAAATATAGAAATCAAATTTCAATAAGCTCTAATGAGATTATGCTCATTTGTAATCATTTTTATGTTAAAAATTACAATATCATAAAATATTACAATACTTTGTAGTCGTATGAATAAGATTGTTTTTTTTGTTATTTAGTCGAAACTGGACTAGAAAACTTGTCCTTACAGCAAGAAAAAAGTACCTCTCGTGCGTACCTCTATTAAGCAAAATTTCTCTCCAAAGTTTATTGAGAACTACATTACATAGAAAAATTCCGCTGTCATTTGGCTAGTTACAAACCTAGCGTTTGTAACTTAAAAACTTCACACCACTGAAACATTAAAAGTGAGGATTATATTAATTGGATGAGAAACGTTACGCTATCTAAGGGACACAATATAATATGACATAATCGAAGTGTTGAGGATTTAAGCCTGAGCAGTACGTAATACCATTATTATGCTGAAGACTCTCATATCGTATGTGTTAGAATGAGTGTATAGAATTAAATAAGTACCGCCATAGAACATAAGTCTGACGAAAACACAGAATAATAATGTGTTGCAGCTGCTTTGCTATATTTAGAAATTATGTGTCAGGAAAGCACTTTACTGGACACAATAGACATTAGACGTATATATAAAAGCATTATACTATTGACGGTATGCCACTGATTGATTGAGGGTAGACAAATTTGTGTACAAAATGCTACAGCAAAAACGCAATTACTTGGCATCCATTTTCACAGAGTGCCAAGTCATTGTAGGTAAATAGTTACTTGAAGCGAATATAATGTAAGCGGTAAAATGATACTAATGTCTGTTAGTGTCTACAATATGTAATTACATGCCTAAGTATATGTACTTGTAATACTGTACCTTTTTATTAATCTGTGCCTTATAGACGGAATTTGTAAATTCATTTAGTAATTTCTAAAGATCGGATTATTTCGTCTGCAATCTCATTTGAGATATTTATAATAGACTTACTAGTTCACAACATAATATATTATATTATTATGTAAAGAAAAACATACCTAAATAAGATCAATATGCATACATGATTACCTATATGTCTATTCGTAGCGTAACTACAAGATAATTCTTACATATTGTAGACGTTTGTTCTCCCTCGTAAGTCCTTCAATCTGGGCCCGATAAGCGTGCTGAATATTGACAAACTGGGAAAATAGTTTAGTCCGCTCAGTATCAACCTGAAGATTCGCGTGCAAAATCTGGCGCATTAGCTGAGTTCCTGCGTTCTCCAAGGAATTATTCGCATTGGCGACACCGGGTACTAAAAATTAAATAGGTAGAAGTATAATTTTGAGCTGGCGTTCGGTATATCATTATATGTAAGCACTGTTATATTATTGTAACACTACATAGTACTATATTCATAATAGTCCAAGCCATTTAGAAGTTCACGGGGAAAAAACTGCAGCACTACCAATGTCTTTAGTTTTAATTACCCACATTATACCTTTATAACATACAAAAAGTCTAAAGCTCTCAAAATATGGGGCAACACAAAATTATGATATTTCTGATTTCACATATTAAGGAATAATATGGAAGATTTTCTGATTTTAGTCAAATTTTCAAAGAAATCCATATTTTTCAAAACGTAAGTTTATTTTTACCTTTACTTTTAGATAAAATATTTCATATCAATTCGTTCCTCTAAGTGTTTCCTAATATTTAAAAAAAAATAGCCTCAAATTCGATAATTCAAATTCTAGAAACTTTAGAAGCTGTTCTCATATGCATGCAATGGCTAAAAATGGTCTAATACTGTAAAGTATCTAGAATTTGAATTGACTTTTTGAGGCTAATTTCTATTTTAAATGCTAGAAAACACTTAGAGGAACGGATTGATGTGAAATATGATCTAAAAGTAAAAATAAACAACTTTTTTCCTCAAAAATATAGATTTTGATGAAAATTAGGCAAACTTGATTAAAATCAGAAAATCGTTCATATTCTTTAATATGGGAAATCAGAAATATCATAATTTGATAGAGACTTTTAATATTGATGTAATGAAATCTACACTTATATGTAGTGTTGCAGTTTTTTCCAATTTGATCCTTGTTTGGGACTAAATGGCTTGGACTATAATGGTATTTTATTATTAAAATCAGTTTTTGCAATCTTAGATTAGTTTAAATATAATAATTTATTAATAGTGAGAGCACAGCATTTTTTAATTGCATTTCTAATTTTAATAATATAATATCGCTTACGGGAAGATATAACCCATCTGGTAATCTATTACATTATCTGTGATTGAGAGCGAAAAAACTGTGTTCTTCGTATAGAAAATAATATAATACTCGTACATTAAAAACTTTACAAAATAGAAATGATGGAGCAAATAAAAATAAAATATACTTTATACTAATTTATCAATTTTTCATATAATTATTATATATAATATTAATGCAAATAAAACATTTTTAAGAAAGAATTTAAATGTATTACTTAAAAAAAGAAGTAATTTTACTTCCCAGCCAAATGATAGTGCAAAGCATTCAACAATAAATTGATATTGACCTTTGTGTAACTAACTTTGTGTATTCAATAACTTACAGAAAGGTCGGTGCATATATCCATATTACCGGATGTCTTAAGTGATATTAATGAAGCCAGACTTTCTGTTTGAACCTCTTCTGCTTTTAAAAGGTACGTTTTAGCATTGTAATGATACTTTAGTACATATAGTGCGTACTAAACTTATATATCAATTAGTGGCAATAATTGTCTATAAATAGTTCGTAAAAACTTCCATTGCTTTTGCTGAATCAATTCTGGTATAATAAGTGGTGCATGTGTAAAATGTTATAATATAATGTCATAATTACGTCATGGGGTATAATAATATATCATTTAAAATAATATGATCATATACAAAAATATACAGCAGCATTCGCCTAAATCAATGTATTTTGTGTCCGGTCAACTATTTATTCGTCTAAATCAAAGTTTCAGATCTTCATTAGTCATTTAACTTAGAACATTTCACGACAGTAGGTACCTAGTAGTAACTAGATACATTACAATCAAAGATATTTGATTACAACAAGATATGTCACTGGGTATTCAACTATCTATGTTATAGCTATATTGGTTATACGGCAGCCATTTTCAATCTGCATATTACACAATTGCTATTTTGTGTCTTTAACAATGTTATTGTATACTGCTTTGAATCGCCAAAACTTCATTGTAAAGTGAAATAATCAATAATATTAATTTAAATCAGATATATTGAAATGGTTTCCTAGTATATGCTATTATCGATAATTAAATGTTAATATATGATTCAAAATGGAGTTTAATTAATATTAAATATCAATATATTAACCTATAAAGTATAGCAGATTTGTCCGTATGCAAAGCGTGATTAAATCAATTTTTATGTTTCCAGCCGGGCGGAGCAAGTAAGTAATTAGTGTATTTCAACAAGAGTTATTTAGTGCAAATTTAAAGCGTGTCGCTAGACCAATCAGAATTAAAATTCGTTTATGGGATTCTTTTTTTGCCCTCGATAATGCATATATTGAGCGTTTTTTAAAAGTGGAAACGTTTACGTTTTCGATGTCGCTTTTAGGAAACGTTCCTTCCAAATGTCGGAATTGTTCGGCATAATCATAGAAATTAAGTAGATCACGTATCTGATTCCCGACACGCCTCTGTCTGTGTCCAAATCGAAGCGCGAAAATAAATTTGAATTTATATAACAATAAAATGGTTAGTTTGAGTTTTAAAGAAAGTTATATGCATGAATAATATTTACTTTCATCGTTTATGAAATGTATTCACCTATTCATTTAAAATTTGTAGTCTACTTTTAAATAAATCGTTCGGTTTAATGCTCCACTTTAAATTAAAGAGCGACAAAAAATTGTTCATTCCAAAAATTTTGTATTCATTGGAAAAAGATGGTTTCTAACGCTTCCACTTTAGGAAACGATCAATAAAACAGTAAGCAATTGTTGGCATCCAGGGCCGGACAATACACATAATACGGTCAGTAAAATTGTAAGGTTCATTTATCAAAAGCAAGTCAAACAAACGAAAGTTTAATCAGTTTAAAAATTTTAACATTTGTGCTGCATTAATATATTACATGATAAACATAGAACTTTTCCCATAAAAACGTCAAGTTTGCCTATATCGAGGTTTTTTCCTGGCAATATAGGCGAATTCTACTGTATTAATTAATAGAATAATAAGAGAAAATGGGATATAATATGTACGTAGTGCACTTACATATACACACAATACATACACTACATAAAAAATAATATGCGTAAATACATACGTAAATAAGTAATAATGTGCTAATAAAATATTGAAACCGTTCAAAATTAAGATATATATTTATAAAATTGGGACATGGTTAAAAATATGAAGAATTTCGAAATAAAATAAACTTTCTCAATTTAATCAGCAGAACAATTTGAAGAATAATAGTATCATGCATGATTTTCGATAATTTTGATATAAAATTCGTCAAAATTTTACTACCGCCACAAATATCATTACATTTATTTCATTAAGTGCTTCGTGATACTTGTAATTTAGCCAATTAAACAGTTCAATTTATGAATCAATTTAAAAAAACTAAAATATAAATTTTATTGCAGGACACAGCCGAAATTTTACGTGATAAACTAGAAGAATATTAAAGTCTAGGAAATTATTCATGCGAGATCGTAAATGATTCTCTCAAATTTTGATATGCATTAAGTTTGTCCCTAATAAGTCGCTGGCGGTAATCAGAGAGAGAGATATTAGGAGAGGATTCACATCTCATATAGTATCAGCAAGCAACAAAGCCTTCAATTCTCTAGTTTGTGACATTAAACTGGATGATTTATTCCCATTTCTAATTGAACATCAATCATGCATCTTCGAAGTTTTATAAGAGCCGACCGAGTCATATGATGAGGCTTTCCTCTCTATTTTGGTATTGTAGGCAGTAAGGGAGTCTAGTTGTTGATAACCTCAGCTGTATACCACCAACCGAACACACACACATACGAGCATAGAGTGAATCAACTAAGTACTTTCTGAAACAAATTTTGTCATGGAATCGCACATACACTGGAAATATACTTTAAAACTAGAAATCGCTCAGAAGAATTCGGTGACAAAAACAAACCAACAAATCACTTGAATAAAATGATTTGTAGATGAATATATACAGTAGTATCGATTATTGTTTGCTATTAGAAAATATTTTTCTGTCACTAAACTTACTATATTTAGTTGGAGTTGGGCGAGAAGGAGATCCATCGGGTGGAGTAAAGGCGCTCTCGGACTTCGACCCGATTGATTCGCTACTGCTGGATAGTGGAAGCTTTGAGGAGGGGACCAGACACACGTTAGGAGCAAAATCACGGTCGTAGTTGGCCGCCTCGCTGCGTGTGATGACACACTCGGGGTTGAGAAGTTCGGGTGAACCGAGGTGAAAGTTAGGGGGCATAGAGCCGCACTCACTGTGTTAGGGGACAAAAGGGGGGAAGGGCAAGTGAATTTGGCCCGTAATTTCCACGTAATTGTGGTTAATAAAATTATAGAGACGGGTGTGTAACTGAGTATGAAATCGTTAATTATTCAATCACATATATATGTAGGTATATTAAAAATGAAAGGTCATATATATTAAGTTGGGGACCCGAGACTGGGTCTAACTTTCCCACCTCTCACACATACTATTGATTTTATACTCTAACAGGAAATAAATTAAGGCAGCTACCACCCCCCCACCCCCCACCCCTTTTTAACCAGTTATTCGTCGGAAAATTGAACTAACCGAGATTCTTAAAGTCTAATTAGTATTCATAAATTTTCCTTTTATTGTCAATTCGGAATTATTTATCCCTTTTCGAAAGCTTCCGGCGCCCCTGGTTGGATAACAATATGAAGTTGAAACGATATTCTTTCAAAATGTAGATAATGTTAAGTAACAACTTACAAATTGGTCAATTAACATGCATGTTTATTTTATATATGTTAAAAGAATTTCATCTATACGTCATTAGTACGTACTAATGTATTAATGTGAAAATCATTTTAAGAGTTTACATTAAACAATTAGGTATAAAGTGAGCTATGCTTATTACTGCACTCTTATAATATATTTTCATCGCTAAATAATGTATATACGTATGTATCTCATAGTCATTATAATATTTTTGAATTCCACGTTCATTCAAGGTTGTAATTTATTTCAAACTTGTTCAAATAAACTTGATAAAAAATTACAATAATAATAGTAGGTTGGTAAATGAGCTTCTGTACGTTTCTACTTGAAACAGTATTTCGCAACCTATGAGAAAATAGTTTAGTAACATTACACCGAAAGAATAAGTGCCAAACAAACATTGTTACATTTGCGGATGTAAAAATACTGACGAACTGAAAAGTACCAAAACTATAAACGTTCTATTTTGTACAAATAATGTTTAGTCTCATTCGAAAAAAGTGGTTAGGCTACGGTATTATAAACGCAGATTATATATTACCATATGCTGGCTATATATGACCGAATTCCCTAAGTATATACAGTCGTGGGTAAACACATGCGTAGACTCTCGTAAATGTGGTTTATGCGTTTTTTATATCAGAGGAATAACCTACACAGATTCAACCATAACTGTATCAATTATTAAGATGAAAAACTGGTAGCCTCCCCTGCTTCCGTAAATATCTATTTAATGTACAAGACAAGTTATAGCTGCATGTTGTACACAGTTGTCATAAAGTGTAGTGAAATTCTGTTCCCCTTTAAATGTACCAACCAATACAGCATGCAGTTAGTATAGAAGTACAACTACAGTCGTTATGATTAACCGTATAGGGTGGTCTTAATATAAAATGATACAATGTCGTACATTTTGAAGGTACCTTGGTCTTTATCTTATATCAGTTTACTTGATTAAACAGAATCGACTTTATTTCGAATCTCAATATAACAGGAACAGGTTAAATTTTTATACCCTTGAACTGTGTTGTTGCTTGTAACATTGTAGGTAAACCTTTTTATTTCTTTAATCAATTTATAGTATCCTATATTAATTACATCGTAAGATGTTTTATTAAATAAGATAACAACAGCATTTAAAATACAATTACACTACATACAAGTTTAATACATTGAAAAAGGGTAACTGCATATGTAACCAAAGCATGAATATGAGGCGGGTGCGTTCAGGAATTTAGCTTGGGGATGGGGGTTCCACATAATCATTGATATATAGGTAATATATATCAATAATGTATATATTATAACGTATCAATTATAATGTATATAGATAAATAGACTAATAATAAACATATATACATAATAAACATTTAATAGTATGTATTTTGAAATAATGTTTTATAAAAATATGTATAATACAAATAAAAAATAGTACTACTTAGACTTTTATATTCTTTTAAAACGAAATGCTAATACATTTTTTAATGAAAATAAAGTCAATAACTTTAAAAAAAATTAATTGTATTTGCAGACAAAATTTGCATAATACAATTTAAGTCAAATCCAAAGTAAAATATATAGTTCATGTCTAACCTGCATGTGTTAGACAAAATTAATTTGAATAATTTTAGTTTATTTCAAATGAAGATACTTTTTTTCATTAAAGAGTACTTCCTTTTAAAAATGCGAATACCTACTTGCAAATTACATTAATGTAATCACCTATTTAAGTCATTCTGTGGAAGTTGATAATTCACAGAATAATATATACAAGTGCGAAAATACAGCTAAGGGAAGAATGTGGTTTCTTCAATTTGATGTGAATTCTGTGGTGTGACAGTTTATATAGATTGAAAGTGTACAGCAAAGTACAAGCAGCGAGAATAACTAAGTCAAGGGCACGATTAGATAAGACAAGTAAAACGTATTAAACAGAGCTGAAAACAATGTGATGTTAAAATTTATTATACGAATTGATAGCTTCACTAAAACACTTTATCACGGCTACACTGACTAGAGAGAAATAGCGTTGTGTACAAAAGGGACTATAACGACAAGCACAAACTTACAAATACATCTGTGACTGTGCGTACATGTATGTACATATAATAAAATTTACTAACATATATCTGTAAACACGCACATCTCCTGAGTATAAACAATTCGCTTAATGGACTTTATAGATACCAATTTTAGCATTATAGATATGCCCGAATGTCATATAATTATACTTATGTCCTTGCGCTTATAATTTGTAATCTTGCAAACGAAAAAAATAATTATTAAAATATGTAATATAAGAGTAGAGCTTAAGAATGAAACTGTTAGGATTGAGCTTAATTGAAGATATTAATTAAATTCGGACAATCAAATATATTGCAAATAAATCATTAAACAATTTTGACATATTTCTATGATTTTCCATTATAAATAGATTAAACCATATAATAAACCATTCAAGAACAAAAGTATAAACCTTGCAACTATGAAATATTTTCCAATTTCATTTCACTTGATTAAATAAGTTTAAAAAATTAAAAAAAGACAAAGCAACTGAATATTTAAATGTAATTATATATGTATTTAGGATAAAGCGAAACTATTAAATTATTTCATTTTCTATCCTCTGAGAGCGAAGATATTAGCCATATACTATATACATACCTGTCGGTAAATATTATTGGTGGCTGAGGCAATTTCTTGGGATGTTTGCGACTCCAGTTAGAATGTTGGCTTTGAAGTGACGGGTCTTCAATCTGAAAGGGGGATAAGCCCGGGAGGTGGGAGAAGGGTGGAAACAGAGAAATGAACTGCACACGACACAGAATAAATCAATGAGTCACACACACTGTTAATAACTTAGACTAGATTTTCAAAGAAAGCTTCAAACCAGCATTACTGAATTTTCCGATATAAGAAAATACTTTATGCACTGACATTATTCTCACATATCATAATATGTATGTGTGTATATGATAGAAGGTTTAAATCTGTTTGAACATGGCTGTCTTAAATAGACTGTCTATTTAAGACAGCCATGGTTTGAAGTAAATATATAGTTATACGTTTACAAATAACTAATTTAGTCTGATTATATATTACAATTTTATATCTGGAATAGAAAGTACAAAATGCTTACCAATTTTATCTAAAACACAACTTTAAATTCCAATAACGCTACATAAGAATATAAATTTGTATTATTGATCAACAGAAATATGTATATAAACGAAGAAATCTGCATAAAATAATTCATTAAGGAATTGCAAACATTACAATGTTAATAATACTGTAATAATGGGTGAGATAATACTTTTCGATATTGTAATATCGTCGTTAAAAGGTACTTACAGTTACCGTTTTTTATTAATTATTGTTTAAGCATATTAAGACACTAATAAATCGGGTTTTTTTAAACCGATAATGAAATTTTGAACAACGTATTAATGAAATCATACAAATTAAGGAAAAATGAGTTGGTGCGATTAAACAATAGAACCAAAGTTAATAATCGATCAAGAAATATTAATGCTACTGTAGCTAACACGATATTTTTTATAACGAACGTAATACAACATTATATATAACTTTAGCTATATTGCACAACGCTAAAATTAATTAAAAATAGGCAATAAATAAGTTCTAAACCTATTTAAGCTCTTTATACCTCTTCTTCACTCTTGAACTTGTGCTTGATCTCATCCAGTCCATTACATAGATCCTCCACCTCATTTGAGGTGACATTGGCATCCATTTTGGCCGGAATGCGCAGATACCGGCGCCAGTTGGCTGAATCGAAACCCCAGTGGCACACGCCCCGAGTCTCTTCGGTCTTGTGAGTGTGTCCCACGAAGACTTGGGGCGTGAACATCCCAAAGCAGTGCTCGCACTCGATACACTTCGCTTCAGGATTCGTATACAGCTCCGTGAATAGCTGCCCCCTTTGCGATCCAAAGCAGTGGTGCTCCACTCCAATTCTCTTTCCTGTCTTCTTTATAGGGATATTCTTATCTTTCACGGCCGAATTCTGATGAAGAAGCACCTTGCAGATGCGCTCGGCATCGCTCTTCCTGATGAGGCCGCATCGGTCTACATTTCTCGGGAGAACGCCGCTCGCGTAGAGTTGATTGAGCTGGCCTTTGTTGCATGTGTAGATGTGAAGGTGGTGATCCGCGAAGATGGCGGAAATCGTCTCCACATCAAAATCAGATAACACAAGACGTAGAAGTTGAGGCAGATTTACACGTTTCTCACCTGAGAGATCGAAACAGATCATCTCATTTCCTTCAATTTTTGTGCGGACCAGATAGCCAACCTCTTCGTTCACCCAAATGCTGGCACTGCTTTGTTGTGATTCACCCGATCGGCCACCTATCTTCTGTCGGACCGACTCGAGCAGGGCTGCCGGTCCACCCGGCTTGTCTTGCATCATCTCGTAGGTAAGATTGACAACGGGAAGCGGCGGCGGGAACTTGAATCCCGCAGGCCCATGATAGTGGGTAAGAGTACTCATGGTTGATTCAGTGATGTTATATCTTTTTGCTTTTTAGAGACGTCGTTGATTATTAAGTCTGGTTGTATCACACTTTTGCCTATCAAAGGCGCATACTGTTGGAGAACTTTGACAAAATAGGCCAAAACAGGCCTTTTTATAGAGCAGTGTACGTTACTGTTCACGCCAGACACAAGCTATTTTTGAAGTAGCAGAGCGCTTGTGACGGATTTTATTAGTGCGTTTCTTAGGGCAAACCACAATCGATCGATATTCCGGCGGCGCTGCGGAGGCTAAAAACGATGAAGGTAGAAAGAGAAAGAGAATGAAACAACAAAACAGAGAAGGGTTTCAATCGTCTGCAGTGCTGGCTATGTATGTGTGTAGAGAGCATCAGAGTCGTCGCTATTTTCAACTGAGTGGGTGTGTTTTCCTTTCGACCTCAACCAGTACTTATAGAACGTGATGTTCGTCTGTGTTTCATTATCGCGCTAGTTGGCTATAGGCGTATGCTTGTACCTTTGAGCGACTAAGGCTATACTATTCTAGAATAGAAGAGCAGCGGGGGATAGGACGCACGCCAATCTACGTCATCAACGAGAGCGACTAGTCACGCTAGACGAGACGCGATCTTACTCCGATCCTCTGTCTGCCTCACTACCTACTCCCTATAATTCGTCGGTAGACTTTTAGCGATTAACCAAGCTTTATAATGCTGGCGTCTGAAAGTATTTAATTTGTATGTTAGTTTTTATGTCTATGTCTGTATGTCCAATATATAATAATTATGAATGTTGAAAATCACTCCTGACAATATCTAGTATAGAATATAACTGAACTTCTAAAGCCTGTGAATCTATCATATTTATATACCCAAAATATTGATACTAATAGGGTTATATTCTTGATATTCTATATATTATTGAATGACTTTGTCAGAATTATGATATACACAAAATCGACATAGTCATAATAAATGTATTATTGTATTTGGTAATAAATATCTACTCTTATAATATATAATTATCCGACCCTAACTCTCTGTAATAATATAAAGATATTTTTTATATTTATCAATATAAAAATATACATATAAAACGTGAATTAATTCTGAAGTGCTTTTTTTAATAACCAGTGTTTTATTAAGTATATTACTATAATTTCTCATAATTAAACAAATTTTATTCCAATATATATTTATTCCGCATTATAAGCTATATTACGTAACACAATCACAATACTTTGTTTCCCTTGAACAAAATTGTTTTAGATATCTTTTCGTGCTATAGGTACAGAGTGTTCGGAAAGTCACATAGTTTTTTTTACAATAATCTACTAATTTGCATGTCTTTGTTAAATTTTTTTGGAATTTTGTTTTTTCACTGCAATGACTTTTCGAACACCCAATGTAAATTTATATTCATATTTTTGTCTTCGTTATCTGATCGTAAATAACCTATATATGACTTATAAATATTTCACTAATCAAGAATAAAAGATGTAATATTACATCTAGAAAATTAAACGCTGTATATCTAATAAATGTAAATTAACATCTCCATATTGTGAACCATAACTTTACTTTATTGTCTGATTTACAATACATATCGATCAATGAAAGCTGAAAAGTTTTCTATCTGTTCGACAGTAACTTCATAATTAATACTAGATATAACAAATTGTACTTATTTAAAACATTCAGTCTGTATCTAAGCCCTATCTATAGAAAACATATTTAAATTATGAATTCAACATCGAATGATCCTTATATCCATAAAAAAGATTAAAAACTACATATAGTTTCGAATGGAATACGGCCGAACAGATATTGGGCGTCTTATTCCAATTAAAAGTTATGATAAATATAATTATCGAATATTTAGAACAATCATTTCAAAAGAAAAACTTTAGACATTTAAATAATTTTAGTAAATTTTACTGAAGTAGATATTATTTCTTATTTAGTTTACAATTTAAGCCAACTATAGTTACAATGGATACGTGTACGTAGACTTATATATTTACATACCTATACTATCTAAGACAAAGCTCTCTCCGATCAGAGAGAAAAGAGGAGAGCACTACACGATGAAGGCGTAACTCAAAAATGTAAATAAAATTTCAATATTATTAACAGACGCAGAAAAAACCCATCTTAACGTAGCAGTCATGTACAAAAATGATTCTTTATCCCTGCACTCACCATACTATAATGCTTCTATCGGTTTTTTAGTTCTCTCTGGGCATGGACTTCTTAATAATAGCTATGTGGCTATATCTAGATGTCTATGCTCTGGGCCAACCTCGTCTTCAAGTGAGTCAGATCACCTCTCTCTAGAGTTCTTATGTACCGAAACCATTTTTATACATCTTTATATACGTGTAGGATTAATACAACGTGTAGGTAGTAGTAGGGAAGGAGGAGGACGAGAACAAAGACCCCCCCTCCGCCCACGCACCTACGCATTTCGAGAACAAAGACCCCTCCGACCAATCAGGATCAAGCAAATCTCCAGCCAATGAAACGCCGCAAGAGTATATAAGGGACGTGCGAGCCT
>JAYRBW010148710.1:0-14499 GCA_036023295.1 Invenusta paracnida | reverse complement strand
ACCTAGTGGCGAGTCTAGCTGCAGAGTTTTGAACACGTTGTAATTTGGATATAAGATGCTGATGAGTGTTAACCAGGATAGCATTACAAAAATCTAAACGGGATAATACTAAAGAGACCACAAGATCTCTGATGCAGTCAGTTTATACCGATAAACATTATAGTGATTTATATTGTATATACATGTTATTTTTTATAGAAACAGTACAACTACCTACCCTGTATATACGTAAGAATTTTTATTAGCCAGCATCATAAGATATAATTATTTGGGTCTGTTTATATTAGTTTCAACAAACGTTAGGTACTAAGTTACATTATTTGGATATGCTACGCGACGCTGTTTTAGCTTTGATATTATTGACTTTTGTTTATGACATAAATTATACGTAATAATTAATTATACATAAAAGCCATCAAGATACCATGCTTTCTTAGATAATAATGACTTACTTTCAAATGTGATAATTAGTTATTTTCCTAGTTGTATGAGATTTATCTAATTTTTATGTTTTTAAATAGCCTAACTTCGGTATTTTCAGTGGATAAGTTTACTTATGTAATAGTTCATGTATGTATATAGTTATAAGATTAAGGCGATTATTCTGTATGCCGAATAGTATATATTATAGTAATTTTGTTTATAGTCAGATATGTGGTGTGCACCTTACCATGTAAGTTACATATGTACAGAGCTTAAGTATGTAATGTAATTATGTAACCATGTACTGTTGACCACTGTTGGATTATGGTTTATGGTTCACTTATGGACTGATGTATTTATCATAAAAAAGTTAGTTTTATATGCTAGAAGGTCGTTTTTACTCTCTTGGTTAAGTGCTTGTGACAGGTATGAAATTTAAATATAGGAAGATTAAACCCCTTTATTAAAATGAGAAACTCAATATGATCTGTCTTTAAACATCGCTTTAAATACCACTTAAGTAGTGGTAACACTGTGATACCACTTAATTGGCATTATAGAGTAATTAAACTCTATGATCAGCATAACTTTAATTATCTGTTGTATTTATTGATTAATTAATTAATATATAAGTATATATAATTTATATATATATATAATTGATTGATATATCGTTAATTTCTACGGTTGTTTTCTTGCTTTTTTTTAAATTTATTATTATTGTTAGTTAAAACTATATGACACTGCTTTTATCCATTCAGCGATTGTACCCATTAGGTGATGATGATGAAGATGAAATCAAAACATGAAGTCAATCACCTTAAATAGTAATAGTGAATCCCACCACATTGAATTAGGTATATAATTTTTAAATATAAAAGAAAACACAGTTTTACAAGATAGTAACTTTATAAACAAGATTTATAAAGGTTATATTTCACAATTTTTCACTTTTATCATTAACTTCAAAAGTTGCATTTGTAACGAAATATAAGCTTTGTAAATCGTGTTTTCTGTGTTTTCTTGTATTAAATTATAATGCCGTCTCTAGAACACTTATCCAGGTTATAATCATAGAAATCTAGAGAAATACTTTATCTAGAAGTCTATATTTATAATCAGTTATTATATATTAACTACATATGTATACTTATACATATATATTTGTATACATGTATGTTATATTATATATAAATAAATAACATCATACTTTTGATTAATTTTGTTCAGTTTATATTTTTATATATTTAAATGTTTATGGAGAGGAATTTTAACCTTTTTTAAATGTCAAATTATTATATTAAAATTACAGTGATATATGAATGCAAAAATACAGCTCAAATAAAGTAGAAAATTCGTATCAATGTGTATGTTCTTGAAATAGTTCCTTTTATCACGAATTTGGAAAAATATATTTATTACTTATTGTCATTATATTCAAATGTACCCAAGTAATATTAACTACTATGTTAAATATATTCCCTCAAGTAAAAAAAAATATGAATCCCAGCTACATTTTCCTTGAAAAATGTAACGAATTCAGATCTGACCTGTGGCGAGATCATACTTTTTGTCTTGGTATATTGAGTCTAAATTCATTTGTCCACTTTAAAACACATTTGAAAGAAATCCTCGTACATAGTTTTGGTTAACTGCATATTCTATAATATACAACCCCGCTAGAAAGAAACGCGATACTTTGTTAAAATAAAAATATTCTGATGTTATTCAATCATAGAACAAATTAATACACAATATTTGTTACATTATGTAATAATGTCGTCTTGAAGTCATATAACGTCGTAGTATTATTAATATTATGTAGATAATTAATATGATATTATACACATTATATATAAAACATAACATTTTAAAAATAGTTCAAAATGTTTAATGAAATGTGTATTGCGGTTTTTTTTTGGCCGGGTTGTACATATATTATGCATCTTACACATGTGAGTAACACATTATTGCACTACTAAAGATAATTATTATATATAATTTTTTTATTAATATACTGTTGTTTAAATTCTTTAACATTTAAAATTGTCAAATCATTAAAAATCATAATTTCCTTCTTGTATAAACTTTACTATATAGTATAAAGTAGTTAATTTTTTTTTAAATATTAAACTATTAGTATTATTATTTTTTATAAAGAAATAATATATATCAAATATATACTGGTTTGATAATATCATAAAATATATTTTGTTTTATTCACCTCGTTAAAAAGCCGAGAAAAATAATATGTTGCTATGAATGAAAAATTCAAAATGCATTATTTACACTAGTATTATGAAAACCCTGATTTGAGTTACATAGAATTTTTATTGTAAAGATATATAAATTGTTTAATATATATCCGAGTTTTTAAATGGAAACATAAAATATATGATCACACTGAAAACTCATTTTTCAAGTTGTGGATGAACGACACGTGACACATTCGTTAACAAGTAGAAATCACTCGATTTTTCGGTTCAATTTTAAAGTCATTTACTCTACAAGCAATGATGAATTATCATTAACGCGTGTAATGGTCCAAATAAAGTAAACCTATTGAGACCACGTTATCTTAAATTGAAATGAACCTTTTTTTGAATGGTGGACTCTAACGTGATCATTTACAAAACCATTGTACAATTCATGAAAACTACTATCTCCTTCTTTCATGCGCTTTATCTCAATTTTGCAATTAGTGGATTTGTCCAGTGCATAAACCATAATGCACTTAACTCCAAATGCCCAACCGATTATTGGAAACTTCGATACATTTTTATCTTCAGTCTTCTGTGTATAAACAAGCCTATATTTCATGTAGTCGCGGCTTTTAATTTTTCTTTGAAGTTCAAACTTGTGAGGAATACAATAATGGGTTTTTAGAGAACAAGCCAATTTATCGATGTCTTCCCATAAATCCGTACGTCCAAGTCGCTGTTCTATTTGAAATGTGTGTTCGGCTGTTGCCGTTGGCCTCAAATACATCGTTAATGTACCATAATCAATAAATATTTCTGTCACATCATTTGGCGCGAGTGTATCTAAATTTAATACTGGTGGAACAGGAATAAGGGAGCTTTCATTGGCACTCAGTTTGTTAGTGCTATGATTTTGATTCGTATAGTTGTTATTTTCAGTATTATTTTGAATGGGTGTACCTTCCTCATCTGGGAAATGAATAGTTCTTCTTTTATTAACCTTTTTCTTCCTTCTTAAACGCACGACAATAAAAAATGCTGCATAGCAAATAAGTACGAAACATAATAACGATATGACCGCGATTAACACATATTGGGCAGTTGACATAATCACTTTAGTTGCTACGAATAATTATAATCCATTGATTTGGAGATTTGGGCTTTAAAGATCACTGAATAGTTTCAGGTATAAAACTGATGAAGACCATAGTATATTGTCGATGAAAATTAAATTAAATATTCCAAAGAATTGTATTTTAAATGAAATTATTGATAGAATATTTCAATTTACATAGTAGTATTAGAAGATTTATTGGTATCATCCATAAATATAGATTAATTATAATATTTATTTATAGTATATTGATATCTATGGTATCATTCAATCCTTAGAAGTAAATATTAGACAATGCGGTAGCATTGTTAAACCAAGAACAAAAATGTCAGCAACAAATTCTTATATGTATAATTTTTGGTTAGCAATTAGCCTGAGAGATGTTATCAGCTCGAGTCATTAATGCTAAAGACAATAGGCCTATCTTTGACCGCAAATAAATCAGGTTAAAATGCATTAAAAAGCTAGTTTTTAGTATCAACGTAATCGCCAAGTTCCAAAGAAAAAAGTGCACTTAAGATGAAGTTTGGAAAAATATCGATGAAAAATTGTTTCTTCTTCTTGTTATTATTTAAACAAAAATTAAAGCCAAGAAACAAGCTCCTTAAAAGCAAAGAGCAAAAATTATATTAATGATATGGAGTAGGTACAGCCATTAAATAAATTCATATAAAAAGACGCCAAGATTTAATTGTTTCAATGCTTGCTATTTAAAATGCATAAACATATAATAAATCAATAAGAAACATTTGTGTAGGTATATCGAAACTGTAAAATTTGTAAATATATGACAACAAAAATTCTGAAAAAATTCTTGGCTATAGAACATTTTTTCAGAATCAATGAAACCCACATGAATATAAAAGTAGTTGTTTAAAGTAAGCCAATTAATTTAACATACTAAAAATGATATAATTTTCATACGATTGCCAAGAATTGACTCATAATTTTTGCTGTCATACTGTTATGAATTTTATGTTTCTATATACCAAATATACCAATGTTTCATCTTGATTTATAATATGTTTATGCATTTTAAACAGCAAGCATAGTAACAATTAAATTTTGACGCCCTTTTTTATATCAATTTCTTTAATGGCTGAACTTGATATGTCATTAATATAATTGTGCCTTTTGCTTTTGAGGAGCTCGTTTCTTAGGTTTTATTTAGCGACGCTGTCGCTTTTTTTAGATATTAATTCATTTTTTACCAAAAAAGTCTACATATGTATATCAACATAACTTAATGCATATAACATAAACATAATGATTTATTTGTGTATAAAATCCTGCAATAGCACAAACATTCTTGCATATTTTATCGTTAATGTGAATAATTTTCAAATGAATTGTATATATTTTAAATTATATAGATATAAGTTATACGAAAGTTTGTAGATTATAATTTAAACCCTTGAATAGGAAAATTAATCTTTTTTTTAAATAAAACCTAAAAATATCTTTTCATATCGAAATTGTCCGTTTTGCTTCTAATAGATACATTTTGGTTTAATCTAATATGATTTTATGTCAAAACGTGTTGATTTATTTTCAATTGAAATCTATAACGCTTTTGCAGTGTTACATATTATAACATTGCCAAGAATTCTTTTATTACTTTTGATGTTATATTTTTATAAATTTTACTGTTTTGACGTAATATATGTCCTATATTGATCTATAATATGTTTATGCATTTTAAATAGTAACCACGGTAACAATTAAATCTTGACGTCATTTTTATATCAATTTCATCAAGCTCGTTTCTTGGCTTTTTTTCTGCGACACTGTCATTTTTGTTTTGATAAGTAATTATTTCGAAGCCAAAGAGTAAGAATTACTCTATGTTCTAGAAAATAATTACTAATGTTAGGGAAACAAGAATTAGAAAATATATTCTTATAAACTGCCTGGTTTCCATTTGATTTTAAACATTGGGGGATAATTTTCTAATCATTATATAGCCTTTTTAATTCGTAAGTCCACAATTCTCTGCACTTATATTACAGTAACTACACCAAATGATGTCACCTATACATACCAACTTTACGCTTTAAACGGCTGCCTGTGACTTAGCATATATCCATAATTGTATCTCTTTTCTCAATATGTTCTTTATTGTCACTTTCTTAAAATATGAAAAAAGAATAAAAAGTCTCATTACCGAAATGATATAATCCATCCATCCGCGATATTACACTTCTCCATATACCTGTTAAATTACTAGAGAAATTAATCATGACTCTGCTAAAAGTGATACATTGCCACAATGGTTTGGATCGAGAACTATAATGTGAAAACTAATTTTTAATGGAAAAATCCTGCGCTAAGTCCTCGGTTTGAATTTCGCCCAAAATTATCGACGTTCATTAATGAAGAAACGTCATTGTAGTCATAATACAGATCATTACACTATAATTTATAATGCCTAATTTTAACTTTTAATATGTGATTTGACATTAGAACTTAAATAAGGGTGTCTTTTTGGAATTGCTTGAAGAGAATGACATTTAAGCTAATGCAAATTTATCACCGATTTTGTTGGTATATATTAATGTTTTCAAATTAATGCCAAACTATATATATGGCAAACAGGGAGGGAAACATTGGTAGAGCTAAAGAAGGTGAAGGTCACTGTGGTTTTAAACTACTGTATCATATTCTAATATGTCTTTCATAATAACCAGGCAAGTTCTGGGGCAGTCGACGTGTATTTAAATGTCACCAATACGAGTATTCTGAATGCGCTATTTCAATAATCAAAGGATTCTTAAATGCTTATGTTAATTATATGTAATATGAGTTTATATAACTGGATTTATTTTTTGCTAATATAGTTATAGAAATATAGAGCAGTTAATGTGATTCATTCGAGTCCAAGGATATAATATAATGTAAGCTTTAAACTAAATATGTTAAGTATAGAAAAGGTGAAACTATGTCAAAGTGTGTACCACTATTTATTATATTCAAATGTATCATTCAAATAATAATATCTACGTATATAAAATGATAACTAAAATCGTTGACATAAAAATACAGTTGTTATAATTTTGTAATATTGTTAAACAACATCCATTTCTATGTTTCCATTCTGAATAATGATGCTGATGTGATGAATTCTATTGATGCATGAGCTTAGGGCTATTTAAAGAAGAATGGGTGGAGAGGCAATTGAAGAGATGATTGTCTTGCGGCCTAGAATGTATGCGATTCGCATAGCCTGTTCTGACCAGCCCAAGAAACGAGCAAAGGGTGTAAAGAAAAGTGTTGTAGACAAGTCTCTGCCTTTTAAAGACTACCTTTTAGCCTAAAAAAACAGACTCTTATCTTTGTACAGCAGACAACCTTGTTACCTAAAAGACATGAGGTGAGAACTGTCTCCCAACATAGGAAAGCTCTCTCTCTCTCTCTATGATCATAAGCGATACTGGATGAGCAGAAATGATTCATTGCCCTTTGGCCATTATAAAGCAAACGAGATACACAGGCAAGAGGCAAGAGGTGGACGATCGAGCGCGCTAGAAAGAAGAATTTTTAAGCCGTCAATAGTTTAGGCCGTCACGAAACAGAAGGGAAGGCCGACTGAACGAAAACCTTATGCCCGAAAAAAAGGTAACCCAGAAAACGCTCGATAAGTAGGGATTTTAAAGAGAAATGCCTGATATTTTTTTAGGATGTTGCTAACCCCTAGATGTACACGCCGGAAATGAAAAGCCAGTCAACTAATACTGCAACAGACAACAATTAAACAATTTTTGGAATTAAAAGGCGGAAAAATTAAATTCTGACAGAAACGAATTAAAAAAACCTGAACCATCATCAAGACAGTCTACAATGAATAAATTCATGCCCGCGCAGCCTAGAAAGCAGCTCGAATGGAAGTAATCAAAGACGACGACTGCGGCTATCTGTCTACTGTCATTATAATTTGCACACACAAAATCTTCTCTATGTAAATACTTTTAGCTTTGATTCCCCTAATAAATAAATTCCATGCATAAGAAATAGTTTTTCATTTAATGTTTTATTGGGGCAATATCAAAGAGAAAACAAGGGAGGTGGGGAGGTTATCTAGGGCACATGGAGCAGCATTAAAGCCAGATTTTTTATGCTGGTAATGCATAGTTTTATCTCAGTTTAGTGATTTAGTGCTCCGGCGTCGGAGGGTGCTGTAAGCATGTGCTTTTGCGAGATTTGCTGATCTTCCGAAGGCAGTGACCCAACTTTGCGATAATATACATTTTTGGATACCTGAGAGTTGTCATTAAGTTGTCCAATAACAGAGTAGAGCAGCTCTGTCAAAGACGAATGAATTCTTTTTTCTCTTGAAACTAAATCATTGAGCACATCGCGAATATCTTGTCCAGGCATATTAACTTGAAGCAGATAGGGCAGAAGCCGCCGAGCCTTATAGCCTGAGCATAAACAGGCAGCGAGCTAATGAGGCGCTTGTTGTGGGCTTTATTTGCCTTAGCTGATATTACTGTCGGCACCTCTTCTTCACCATACTCCTCCTCGTTGGAAGAGTCTGCCACCCGCTTCTCCTTTGAAACTTTCGTATTTTTCTATCGGATAAGGGCGAACAAGTGGGGCCAAATTTTTTCCTTCACCAGCTCACGACGATGAACTTGCATTTTCTGCTTGATATCCGGTGGCATTTCTTCGTTAATTGGGGCATTTTCCATAAAATATAATTTACGCATTTATTCCCTCAACTAAGCTGGAAATTACAGAGCCGATAATAGCAAGTATACCAGTGGAAGAAATCCTCCCCGCTGACACCGGGAACCGAGGCGGCGTAAACATTTTTTTTGCAGTTGTTGTCTTAGACCAGGCGATGTCTTCAATCAGACATCGATTTTCGACCCCAAGAATTCGATTGTGGAGATTTCGTTTTTTAATTGGTGTATTACCTGCAAGCAGATTACGACAAATTGACACAATAGCTTTTATATTATTTAGATTGTGAAGAATTTGTTGGATTTTTAAATGAATTTTTTAGTTTTTAAAAGTAAATCTATAAGTGGTATGCGCTTAAATTCTTCATTTACAGCTGAAACTTGAGGTCTGCTAGAAGAAGAACAGGGCTTCTTTGCAATATCTTTTTACTTTTACGGTCACGGCCTTTTATGTCGTTTTGCTTTTTTTATGCCAGGGTCCCCAGTTTTCTTATATACCTTTTCCCTCCCGTGATCGCCGTTTAACGATTGGTTATTCAAAAGGTAAACAATGTTTTCTGGTTTTTCGCAGTAAAATATATTTACGCGGAACAATAAAATCAGCTCGTCGCGGGGATGAAATGAAAATAGAAGATAAGAGTAAATGTGGCCACTTGTAGCATCATTGTAGGCACCAGAAGAAGATTTAGCCTCGGCCACTGTTTATGTAACTTATCTGGCAAGGCGGCGAATCTGCTGCTGGTCTCTCGTCTGGCGCATAAGAACCATATAGTGGGTATTGAGGTTTCTGGTGCGGCTATCAGCGCCTCCCAGAAATAAGTTTTGTAAAATTTGAATAAAGGAAATATTGTTTTGGTGAGCTTTGACATACATTTCTGTTAATTGGCTACTATCTTTAACCTCTAATGCAAAATAATCCAGTACGTAGAGCTTATGGTCTGCATCTGTCTGCTCCTCTTCTTCTGGCTGACATTCCCAGGGAACACATTTAAAAATCTTGATAACACAAGATTTACTGGCGCTGCCCAGTAAATCAGATATTTGACCATGGGGGCTAAACCAGTAAACTCCACCCACTAGCGTCTCCAAAAGGGCTTCTTGATGGTTCAAGAAACGAGAGATCCAGTAGTTTTGCCCGACTGACTAGGCCCGCATACCTGCATAATAAAGGGGCATTTAAACTGGACGTATATAAAATGTAAACATAAACTGGATTTGTAAAAATTTGAAAAAACTATTTATAGTGGTTCAGCACGTGGGTGGAATAAGACAATATAAGCCAGTTCAAAAACTATTATTAGCATACATTGGCGAACTCACGGGCATGACTGCTTAACAATTTGCTGGATGTTTTTTCCACCTCTATAAGGAGAAATGTTGTTTTTACTATCCCAGAACTAAAAAAAACATGGCCGTATACCTTCATTATAGGGCCAAGTACCTCCAACTCTGGATTGATGCAAACTGTGACACTTATGGAGGCAACATTTTTCGAACTTCGAGACCCTGATGAGGCTCGGGCCCGAAAAAAGTTAATCTCTGACAAGGACAAAAAGGGCTTCCTGAGCAAACTAGACAGCCTTTTGCATTCATTCTTTATGGAGGAAATGAACTAAAATCCTGCAGGCGACAGCTGGGATAATGACAATGCGGCTTCTTGGAGCAGTGATTCTGACAGGGCCAATGAAGGGGATGACTTATAATTATAAATGTCATTTTGATATATTTAAAAAAAAAAAATTCTTAAAAATGTTATGTTTTATTTCGCTTATTTAAAAGGATTCTAGCAGAGGCGGGGGCACATTATTGCACATGTATTTTATCCTGCCGAGCAGTGATTCTTTAGAAAAATTCAAAGAAAGCTTCTCTATAGGAGCAACTTTACTGTCCACTGGCCTGGCCTCTCTACCTGAATTCGAAATATGAAGTTGCGCTAGTCGAATGCATATACAAAAAGGGCTGGCCTCGAATACGTGACAGCCACCACATGCTGGCTATACACTACGCTTAACCCGAGATCATCTTTCAGCACTGGATAGTTAAAAATATGATTGATAAATACTTTACAATTGAATTGTCCTCCAAACAAACATCTCCAGGCACATCCTCTATTTCCCAGCTTCCCCGATATATAATACTGCAATCTCCCAATCATCTTATAGCTCAGCTAAACAAGATTTCTAGAAATTACCACCTTGATGGCATTTGCGAGAGAGAGGATGTGCGGCTTATCCTTAAAGGGGCAAAATCTCCTAAAAAATCTAAAAAAGATCTATTAGAGTTATTGCAGGGAGGCAATTCCCCGATATTCCCAAGCTCAACGTTTTCGGTGCACTTTCTTAACAAACATTTATTTATCTTTCAGTCTTGGAAATTTGGCTGACCCACTCAAAACGTTCAGCTACAATCTCCCTACAGTGCATTACAAATCTATTGATAGTTTACTAAACGCGTTATCAGAGATCAAAATTGATGCCACGGGAGCCTTTTTCTCGACAGCTCTAAAATGCGGTGGGCGTGTAGAGATTAATTTTACGACTAAATATCTTCTCTGGTGGAGAATTAAATGTTCCCACCCCTTGGCAGACCTGCTTGGATTTAGTCAGCGGCAAACTGATGATAATGGCTATCTCATTATGCAGGGTAAAGCGGGAAACATGCAAGCAGAGCAAGCCTATGTGACGGCAGTGATAAATGGAGCGGTGATTTTCAAGCACACTGCGGCCATAACGCGGTAGCTAGATATACTAATAATTAGTTCCAGTATTGTAAAAAGCCAAATGATTGGACCATAACATGGAGCCAGTTTTGCAAACCATCCAATCAACAGGGCAGCCAAACACAACGGTGGTGTCATTTTTTCATCCACTCTTTGGCGCTACATCCTATATATGAGGTAACAATTAGGATCACCGATCTGTATAGGGAGGAGATTCTATTTAAGTTGGACGTCATTATAACTACACTTTCGTCTTAATGGATGAAGAACAGAATCTGCAGCGGATTATTGTCCTCATCATTCTGCCACCCACTACTGGAATAAACGTGTGTTTTTGGCAGCACAAAAGAAAAAGGAGGCGGCATAGGATGAGTGGACGTCGCTTTAGAAAATAATATATCCTGAATTTAAAGCCTACTTTATACAGTGATAGGCCGAAGGCTCTCGCAGAAAAAAAAACTCTTATCATTATGACTGGGGAAGATTTATAGATCTGCTGCCAATCAACTGTGCCAGTGAGGAGTCAGCCCAACTCTGGAAGAGATTCAAACGATGTTCAACAGGGCATTTGACCTCGTGGCCAGACAGCGTGCTGGGCGAGGGGCAACGGCCAGTCTGTGTTTTTCGGGGTGAAGAAAGCTTGAAATTGGAGTTTCCCGAATTAAAATACCAACCTGAATACTATATTAAATGGCGCGATGTGTCCCATGAATATCGCCTGCCCGGCGGGCCTCGCATTATATGTGCAGATGAAATTGGTTTCAGAGAAAAAACATTATTTTATTTAACTTTTTTATTTTGATATTCTAGAGTAGGCGCGAGACGATTTTCGAATTCCCTCAAGGCGGAAGTGTCTCGTTACGCGGTGCTCTCTCCTAATAGAGTACTCTGCATTTCTACTACACCTCCAGCCAATCAATTTCTAGCTAACAAAAAGTTAGACTTCCCGAATTGATGACGAAACTAGCCTACGACTTTATCAGGTCAGAGGAGCTGCGACCAATATTCTGACTGAACTGTGCAGAACTTAGACCCTCATCGCATGTGGGGCATACTGCTGAGCGGCTTTTACTCCACTCCGTGATCCTCAATGATAAAAGCGCCCCGTCGATTATGATAAAAGTCTATAATTTAATCCGTTCTTCCGGCAAGATAACATTGAAAATATCATATTAAAAATCCCCCATTCCTATTCGCAGGAGCCAATAAAATTTAGGGCTGGAGAAATCTATCTACAGCTGATCTTTAGACGCAACAGGCTATAAAAGGAGGAGGGGCACACGCCCGATTGCTCCTCCAATCAAAATGACCCTGCCAGAATCAATTTTTTCATTATTACACTAGCGTGGCTCGATATTCAGGGAATTTTGGAGGATAGTATACCGTACAACTTCCCAGGACCCTGCATCTTTACACGGAGTTGGAGGTTTGCATTTCTTAAATTATCTTTAAACCACGACTGGCCCACCTTTAATATGGAGAAGTGATATTTGGGCCCGCATGGACCTTCTAGTTGATTCAATACATCCCCCTTTATACTGAGAATAGGCTAATAGTAAATGGAAAGAGCTGATAAAAATCGTCCCTTACGGCAAAAGCCTATCTATATGAAAGCCCCAATGTCTCTAATGGTGTAGACCACGGGGCGGTTTATCTCGAGGAGGATAAGCGGCTTATCCTCCTCGAGATAAACCGCCCAGGGGGGCCTAGCCTCTTTCTCAAGAAGAGTTCATAAAAAATTATAAAGTTTATAAACAACGACAATGCATGGTGGTTCAAAATAGTAAAGGGTGTGGAAGCGGATCAATATGTCTTCCAGCGAACTAAGCCAGACAGATCAATGCTAATGGGGACAGATATGCAGCTAAAATTTTACTTCAATTATCCGGAGTTCTACTTGCTAATCTGGTAGACGAGAAATGGTTCACAAACTCCAGCTCGAAGCTTGCGATCTCTAAGTGCGTGAAACAACAGTGGCAGATACATTCATTAATGAAATAAATTCAACCATAAAAAACCCCGCTGTTTATCAATTTACTCTGTGCGAGATGCAATCGTTATCCATCCCAAAGGATCTAACCCAGTATACAAAGAAAAACACGGGCACTAATTAAATAAATACTGTCTTCTGGCTTATTTATTAATAAATAAAGACGCAATAACATGAGACATTATAAGCTGCACCTTTCAAACATTGTAAAAGTCTAGGTCATTGTCACCTAATTTATATGAGTCCAAATCACCCATCGCCTCCACCATGATTTTCAATAGTCTGATTTCTGCCATAGGTATTGTAGCATGAAGGTGTGTGCCAGCTTTTTATAAAATTGTTCCAATTTCTCACTATAGGATAGACTATATTCGATTCCCGCACGATATAAGTAGGTAAGTAATGGTTTCATATCTGTATAGTGAGATACCATCTCTGTATCTGAGTCGGATTCACCCAGTCCCTCATCACTACTGCTATCCATTTTTAGTCACTCTTTCTGCTAACTGTTCATATTTATACCCTAATGCTCTCCACTATATATTATGTAAAAGACAGAGTAACAATACAGATTTTGAGGTGATCAAACTCATTTTATTAAATAGAACCAGAAGTATAATAAAATTTCATTACAATACGGATAAGTGTCTCCCAACAAACTGTCTAATAATATAGTCACTATTCTAAGTAAGTGTTCGTTCAATCATCCTTAAACTCCTAAATGAGTCCCTAAAGGTATGCTAAACTCCTAAATGAATCCTTAACTGTATGTTAAGATTTCCTTAACGGTGTGCTAAAATTCCCTAAACTCAAATGATTCCTTAAAAGTGTGCTAAAAATGTTCTCAACTCCTAAATGATTCCCTAAAAGTATGCCAAGAATTCCCTAAAGGTATGCCAAAAATTCCTTAACATCCTAAAAGAGTTCCTAAAGGTATGCTAAACTCCTATTAATGAATCCCTAAATGTAAGTTAAGAGTTCCCTAACGGTGTACTAAAAATTCCCTTTGCTTCTCGACGGTCCCAACCCACCCCTATCCATTCTCAACACCAATCCAGAGGAGGTGAAAGCCTACACTCACCAATCACTGGCTTGAGGCCGAACCGACTTCTACTACTACTACTACTACTAAAACTCCTAGGCTGTGAATTCCCGCTTCTTGTTGCTTTTAATTTGAGGGGGCAAAATGCATTCGATACATTTGAAAATATACTACATACATATATAACAATATATAAATAGTTATTATAGTTAATCTATATTAGTCCGGGGGCAATCTCGAAGGACCTTGCATTAAGATGTGCCAAGCGTTTTATTTCATTTATTTGACCTTTATGGTCCCTAGAGTCAAAAACCAGTTGATTCCACTC
>JAYRBW010148699.1:0-14499 GCA_036023295.1 Invenusta paracnida | reverse complement strand
TCTTTGGCACGATTTAATGGACAATACTTATAGAGGAACTCTTGTAAATTCCATGGTTCGACGTATACAATTACTCCGTCATGCTGATGGAGGTTTTACTAAGTATTGACTCTCTGTACATAACATAATTATTGTAAAGTTTGTAAATTGTAAATATTTATAAATTCAATAAATTCTATTCTTAATTTTTTTATTAAATTTATGTCTAAAATCGACAATAATTTACTTTTGATAAAGGGTACTTTATTTCGGCCATGACTGTATATAAAAAAAATTCGTATTGAATGGCTTTTATTTTTTATGGAATTACTTCTGATATTATATTATTATTGATTAGAATCATATATTATGGTTAATTTTAGTATTATGTATTTAATATGTATATTTATCTTGTTAGTGCAATATATCACTAACTGTAAATGGACGACTATATATGTATTCATTAAAATGCAGTGTGCTAATGTAAATAGTAAATAATAAATGTAATTGTATATCTATTGTGATTACTACTTAACAGTAGTATAATTTTATAGTATCACATATTTTAGTAAATTAACTAATTGGATAAATAAATAATATACATATACACATTTCGAAAACTCATAATCGATTCTACATTGAATACGATTTATCTAAATCGTAAGTTATCTTTTAATAAACCGATGGATTATTTTAAGTTAAAATAATTTGAATTCTTTATTACATACATTAATCATAATTTAAAAAAATTCAGACATGAATGTGTTAGACGCAATACCCGCTAAACCCAGGAGTAAGTAGCCTTGATCTGAAGGACCCTAAGGATAAGCCTCACGTTCTAACCATTTGACCATCGCCCCCTAAAAATTTAGCGTAATAAAGCTTATTTAATCTTTCACATTTTTGACTAATTGGATTGCAAGCCACACTGTCTGTATAATAAAGTTCAGCAAGCTCTATCTCCCGATACTACCCTGTGAACAATCATAGTAATCCAACTTACTTTAATAGCTGTACATATACATGAATTTAGCATTATAAAAAATGTCTAAAACTTGTTATATTGTGTAAATCATAGAATAATTATACATAGAGTTTCAACTCTTATTGATTATGTATGCAGTTTTATACTACTATGTGGATACCTGAAAGCTTTTACAAAATACTGTTTTAAAAACTGACAGCAGTTAAATCATTTATGCAGTAAAAAAGTGTTTGGTACACAGGTAATGGATTATATATTACAGACAACTTACGTATGTTAGAAGTGTATGCATATGTCATATATTCGCTCTTAAAATGAATTAAATACAAATATTTAATACTACTTTGTAGATGTCTATTTACATCAAATTCATTAAAATATTTATTTTTTCATTCATTTTATATTGACAAAACCGAACAACACAATGCATATGAAATCAATAAGAGTCAAATCTCTATGTATAATTACTCTATGGTGTAAACTATTTAAAAAATATGTTTACTTTGATGATTTACTTTGTTTAACAATATAATAACCGAAAACCAATATTTATATAGCATTATGAACCGTACAACAATAAAGCTTGTATTAGTTTTAGTATGGCAGAAAATTGTGTCTTATATGTACATACATTGGTGCACTGTTTATGTAATTTTTAACCTGACTTTGACTATGTTTTGTTTGAATGTTTATAATTTCTGTGTCATATTATCGATGGAGAGGATTGTCTGTTTCAATTATAAGCGCGCGAGTTTGCTATCATGTTTCCTATATACTGTATACTTTATCAATCAAGGTTTCACACTTACCAGCGTTTGTTTCATCTTCGTTGTCTGTTTTATCAGTCTTATCATTTTCATTCGTTGCTTTCTGTGACAAACTGCTTCGTTGGAAATAAGCACAACATAATTATATATGTATTAAACCGAAATATTAAGTAATTAAATGTGCAGTACTCATTTTTTTCTTCTTAATGTTATGCAAAAAGTAAACAGCTAATAAACATCGCAGATTTTACAAAACCTTCAAACATTAAATAAATCTACATAACATTCAAATATATATGTATATATATATATCCTTTTTTACGGTTGTTATGTTTAATTTAAACAAAGTTGTCAATTACATAAATAAAATTTTACATTTTAATTGATGTATTATTATTTCATGTATATATTATGATGACAATCTATTTAAATGTATTCACAATTCGATTCGTAGCTCTTTGTTTAAATTTTGCAAATTTTAACATCACTAAGATGGCTTTAAAGTGTTACAGGGAATCAGGGACGTAAAGTGGATAAAGATTATTAGAATGAATCGCATCTCAAGTGTACAATGAATTGTTAATATCACTTAAGACAAGTATTTAGAGCAAGATCCACTATCCAGGAGATGAATAGAGGGAAATGCCCAGACGAAGGCTTCAATTAGACGACCACCAAGGATTAGACCACCAACAAGGGTTAATTATACAGCTTAACATGTTTTAAATTTATTCAGGGTTATATGAATAATTTGCAGTTAAGAGAGCCATTCATCGTTTATTTTAGACCCATATTGAATGGAACTACTTCTTGACAATGGGAATAGTTTGGTTTTGAAGTGTACAATTGTGTATAACGTTATTTAATTCTTAAAACAATAAAGTCACTTATTTACTAGTTACACTAAAACAAATACAATTTCTAAAATCCTAAAAACAATTTAATTAGTCTTGAAATTAGTCTTCTATTTCAGCATTACATTTTTAAAAGCGCCTTACTACGATTTTGTAAGAATGACGTAATAGTAGCTAAACAAAATATTCGAATCTGACATTTAAAAACAATGAACTATATACCTATGTACTGCATAATTAATATATGAAATTAAGATTGAGGATTAAATACACACATTACATCTACATATATAGCTGTAGAGCATTCGATAATATATACATGGCTGCTATCTGATATTTTTGTCAATTAGAGTACAAATGTATATTGCGTAATACACAAATCGTAAAAATAATAAAGATTTGACTGTGTGGCATACTCATCGTAAGGTTTGTGCGACAGCTTCTTGAAAGCGATGTATCCAAATATCAGGAGTATCGACACTATTATAACACCTAGAAACACGATTGTCCATGTACCTGCAAGTGTAGTAATAATAGCTTTGGTATAATATGAACCCCAAGCTGTAGATGAGGTCCATTTAATTATATCTACAAACTTAAATCCACTATAATGTGTGCTATATATGGTATAACATTTTAAACCACCAAACAACATTTTTTAGATACAAAAATATCACACTACACCAATATTAAAAACTACAACGCATGCACAATTTCTCTGAAGTTAAAATATTTTTTTTTGTGTGTATATATATACAAAAAATGATAAACAATACGGTAGCTTTGAACATACTGTACGATGTTACACTATTTGCATTGTATAGTAATAATAATTTATATACATAATTTACATATGTATGTGTATATCATATATATTACATATAATATATATACATATTTTATACACGAATATATCATATTGAAAGAGTATGCGTACTTGAAAATATAAGGTTTTCGAGTTCTGTTTAATGTATTTTGTTTAAAAAAAGCAGTAATAGTCATTTTAATGTAAATATCAATTATTGTCCACACATAAAGAATTAGGATAAATTTCGTTTAATATAATCACTGCTTTTAAAAGGACATATGCATGATACAAATATGAAAATGGAGTCACACCTGAAGTTGTACACTTACTCCCTTTTTTAGCTCACTAAAATTAGTGCAACCCATAACGAACGGACGGACAACCACCACAAACCACTTTCAATACTTCAATAGTGGTTGCAATAAACCGAAAAAAGGAACCAGCACCGACCTGAACAGCCCGAGGGCTATCTCGCTGCTGAGTGTTAATGCCAAATTGTACAACCATGTGCTGTTAAACAGGATACGAATACGCATGGAAGAGATGATCCTGCCGATGCAAGCTGGCTTCAAAACGCACAGAAGCACTACGGTACAGATACTGACACTACGTATTATCACGACCCATGCCAAGCACGCAAGCGCAACCTAGTCATCATCTCCATCGACTACACGAAGGCGTTTGACTACATCGACAGGTCTGCGCCACCTACCTACTATCCAGAGTTTCTACGGCGTATCGGTGCTCATCGTAAACGCCAACATGTCTTTTTCTACACGAACGCATACGTTCACACAAGGAATGGTATGACGAAGAAATATAAAACTTCATCAGGTATTCAACAGGGCGACACAGTTCCCCCCTTATCTATTCATCATTGTGATGAACTACGTGATGTCCATGTCACTACTGGACAGAGTGATAACTGCACAGTACGTCGACGGCTGTTAAGTCGCCTATCAGGTATCAAGCTGTCTGCTCTCAAGCGAGAGCTGACATACTTTGAGAAAGTATCACGTAAAGTGGGACTGCACGTAAATGTGCGCAAGACTGGGATAATGCATATTGGCGATACGACTCGAACATATCCGTGACTACCATTGAAGGAGAGATTCTACCATTATACAAAACACTTTATATATCACAGCTTTGATGTGCATAATAAGTATGACAGTTTCCGCAAACGACGTCCAATTGCATGGGTAGCTACACGTCAGCTTCAAGTCATATGGGGCTCTGTGGCAAGCGTCGAGGCGAACGCGAACCTCTTCGAGTATGCGTTGAAGCATTCGAGTATGCTGTTTCAAAGCGGCGCCTAATGGATACTCACCACGACCCTAGAGGAGGAAATAGACTCCCCTCACAGAGCACTTCTGTGCCACTGCCTCAACTACCACTATCACAAGTGATCGGAAACACCGATCTACATTATATGCCCTCACAAATCTATCTCCAGCACCCACCACCATCGGAACCGGCTCACACTATGTGGTCATTCGGTGCGACGTCCAACCACACCAGTTGTGATTGTGACGAAGGCAAAAAAGCAATCTTATATTGAGCAACTACTAAGGGACCTGGCGCACATCCACCTGACCCATCAACAAGCTTGTCAAGTTGCAACGAACTGGAAAAAAAGTGTCTTAAAAGGGCGACTACTGCGGTAACAACGACATCCCACGAATTATACGAATTATTTGGTGCTGGAAGGATGTGTATCATCATCGTGATATAAATATCGAATATTTGTAACCTGAAACAACAAAATCAATTTACTGAAAGTATATTTCTCGTGGTTCAATCGAAAAAAAAGATAATTGCACCAAGCAAACTCGACATGATCCCTGTGGGAGAAGCATATAATCAGAAATGTATTTTAACTCCTCATATATCAATTGATTTACATTCTGTAGCCTTATGACGTAACATGTATTCGTAAGTGTAAATGGATGTTTTTCTAAGTTAGCTATACATGCATATTATGTGTCTTATTGTACCCTTTAGTTGCGCATAAAAACAAATGATAGAAGTCGTTATAACCGTACTTTAAAAGTTAATTAGCTACATACGTTGACATGGTCTACACTCGCAGGAAAATGTAGTAAAACATTACTTTCCCTTAGAAAGTGGTATTAATTCAAGATGAGGAACACATGTTTTATTAAATATTGCGGAAACACCAACATATATAGGTATTAAATGGAAATATTATATTATGAATGACTTATAAATGTTTGTATTATATTGACAAACATTAATAATAATTTACTTGTTTTCCCTGATTTCGGCTTCTTATTTTCATCGGGTTGTTCAATTTGTTCTGAAACATTTAAATGACATTATTCTAAATCATTGAATATTATTATACATACAATAGCAATACATATTATATGTTGTACACATATTATAGCAAAATAAATAATATATTTTGAAAGTAAAAATCATTAAAACTTTGAACAAATTCTAGAAAAAGGATTTATGTATATATAATGTATTACGTATATAATGGATGAATAATATCATATAAATAAATAAATAAATACATATACATAGACTGGCAATCTAAAATATGTCCATTGAAAATGCTTTACATTTTGAGTTTGTGGTCAACATGTAGTATTTAAAAAATTAAGTATAATCCAACTCATTTACATGTTATTATAGAACAAATATATCAATATTGAATTTTTACTAGTCTTTTGCATCGTAGTTATTATTAATTTATTAAGGATCTTTATGTTTGACAACAAACTCATTTCTTTAAATGTTTATGTAATTATTTTTCAGATAGCCAATCTATGTAATTAAGTAAAACAGATGTCTTTGAAATATTTATATATATATATATGCATGTATGTAGTAGAGATATAGTGAGATAAATACTAAATTGTTGAAGAAAACAATCACTAAAACTTTGAATACATTTTAGAAAGGGTATTTTTGTATAAGATAGTTTATGTAAAGAAGAAGTCATATATATTTTGTATTACCATATTATGTTTAGATGCTTCCTTCAAATTATTAAATTAACTGTTAAAAATCAGTCAAATGAATTTTTGTAAAGGCATTCAAAAATGGATATTCATTTATTTGTCATTTTAGTTGAATGACTTATTTTGGTAATAGCATTTCGATCAGCGTAAGTATTCTAGAAAATGCCAAAGCTATATTATACTAAAGCCCTAGAATAATAGAAACGTTCAGATTCCTTTGTGTAGTTGTCTTCATAAAGAAAATAACTACATTCAGCTGGTTTAAATTGGATAATGGTCGGCTACCGGCTTAACTTTTACAAATTTGAAAAAAATAATTGTTTCGCTTTTGAATGATATAACAGTAAAATCAGTACTCTGTAACTTAAACATCTGTGGGACCAGCATTATACAATCATCTCAATTTTGTATACCTATAAAACGCGTTCGTATATAAATAGTTTTAGCATTTATCAGTCTAGTGCAAACTACATATATGTTATCTTGCATTTTTATTCTTAAGCTTCTCTTTAAAAATGTTTCTTGATGTTTGCATGTCCAAGTGTTAACCAGCAATTACGTCAATAATGAAGTAAGTTTTATTTTATTATTTTATTATAGCACTTTACCATTAGTCTACTTATAGAGCGGAAGTTACTCTCAGAAATATTCTTAACCTGTGATGATTGTGATAAACAAATCAAGTCTATTTATGATTTGTCTCTGCTACTGCCTCACTCTCACTTCTATGGGGCCAGGCATGCTTACCTTTCAGCGTGCATTCATTGATGCCATCTCCTGTGTATTCGGCTTTACACTCACAGCCCACACTGGCACTTATACAGACCGCATCCCTGTGGCAAAGACCACATGGCTTCTCACAGATACCCGTCTGATACCCGTCGCCAGAGAGGTTCCCATTGCACTTGCAGTGTTCGGGAGAGATACAGGTAGCATTCAGGTGGCAGGGTTCTTTGCATTCTGAACAATGTGTAGGAGTCAGATTGGTGACCTAATTCTTTGCATGTACATTACATAAATATGTTAGTAGCATAATAGCAATAGACATCCATAATAATTAGTAATGATAATTAGACTAGAAAACTTGATCACCAAATTGTGTAAGAACTACGAAATGTATTTTAATCGTGCACATAATTTAGCATTCCGCAGATTTCAATAAATTAACTCTCTTTACTCCATTTCTGCCATGTCTACTAACGAAATATACTTGATTTGTATATGCCTAAATAATAAATAAGCTCACTCCCGTTTCTCCTAAATATATAAAAATTCCTAATGATATATGTAGGTACCTGTGATATTTAGTGAGATCAATAATTAATTAATTCAACATTTTATAGCAAATTTAAGTAGTATACGAAGTAGTTTTGTTTTACATATTTCAATTGTTTTACAATTTACCCCATTAACATGTAACGTATTCAAGTATTAAGGGAATTGAATCAGAGGAGATGAACATGTGTTTCTTTTTTAAGTAACATGACGTCTTAAGTTAGGCAGGAAGCGATCATGCATATCTTACCGACTTAGACATACATTTTGTCACTAGTGTGATGTGTACTTTATAACAAAAAATTAAATTTCCGCAAATTTAAATAGAGAAAATAATTTTAAATAGTTTCCTGACTAGCCAATAGTTGGACATAGTTTTAAAAAATCTTTCCTTTCTATTAAAATTATTGAATGAAGCCTTCTTGCCTCGCGTAAAAATACCTGCGGTTGCAATCAATTTGCAGAAACGTTCCTTCTATTACCTAGTTATTAATCAATTTCAAGAGTTATAGAGATCAATTTAAGAGTGTGTGAGAAGCTCAGTTGGTAGAGCATTTGGTCCCAGGAGGTTCCGGGCTCAAATCTCACCTGAGGCAACTTACTCACTCACACCTGACTGGCAGGTGTGCTATGTCGATGCATTAGCATGTCTAGTTATATTTGATTGACGTCATAGGAATGGCGTGTGAATGTGTACAGCCCTACCATCGACGCTCACCATCGGGATTACAGAAAGTAGTATGTGAAGTTGTAAAAATTAAAACAAAACTGAAAGCAACGAGTGATTTAGTTAATAGGGACAAAAATTGTTTGATTGCTGAAACAAGCAACACTTTAATCAAACTTAGTCAAGTTACACTCACGAGGCACGCATTCGCCATTCTTCCTTTCGTATTTATCTTTACATTTACATGCCGTACTGCTCTCGCTGCAGACTTCGTTCAGGCCACATTTCTGGTCGGCGTTTTGATTCAAGCAACGTTTGCAATCTTCCCCATTCTTAGTGTAGCCGGATTTACAGGTGCAGTTGAAGTACTCGCAAGAGCCTTCCTTACAGTTGAATGAATACTCATCCGCGTTTTTGCTGCATTTGAGTTTCTCTGAGGCAGAAGAAGGGAGGACAATGGGTGAACAAAACAAGGCATTCTTTTATTTATGATTGTGGAGCCGGCTTTTAACCCCCTAGTAACTGGACTGTTTTGCGCATTCATATACCAGGACCCATTCCAAAAAAATGTTTAAGCTTTCTAATATCTCAATGGCTTTCTAATAATTTTGTAACTTTGCATGTTAAATAAATGTATTTTTTTCTAACTTTTTATATTAAAACACATTGATAACATTATTGTAAATAAAGATAGATGAAAATATGCAACTCTAAGAACAAATAAATACTTTCGTCGACAAATAGTTTTATTTATTTCTACAAACAATATTTAAGTATTCTTCTTCATGAATTATTACAAAACATTAAACAATAACCAAAGTAGAAATTGAGTCGCTTTCGAGAGACGTATGCATTTTCTATAACATAAAGTATGTTGTTCTTATATTTTTTAAATAGGACATTTTTCATGTTTTTAAGATACTTTCACGTTACAACCTTTTTTTTTAATTCCGCAGAAGTTGTAAACTATTACTTTTGCAAAAGTCACGCAAGATTATATTTCTTTACTTTTTTAGCTGATAATATATTGCAGCAGAAATATTGATGACGGGGGACCTTAAAGCGACCTTTCATGGATATAGGATCAACTGAAGTATAAACACGATTCTTGAGCTATATACATGCATACAATATTAAGGTTTTCGTAAAATACACAGTACATATTATATTGTTATGTGTTTAACTAAACGCTTCAAATTTGGGCCGAAGAAAGACAATATGTTTTATTCAAATATATACATATAAAGCAAAGTACCTATATTATGAATTATATATTTCAAAATATATACAAAAAAATAAAATTTGCATATAAAGTTTTATTTACTATGATCTAATTTATTTAAGTTATGATATAATACTTCAAAATAGATTTTCCGACATATTTTATAGTGTAAATCAATACAGTCATAAGCTTTACTTGTTTGCTATGTGTCCATTTAAAAACAAGATTGTTGATCGTTAATTAAACGCCTTTAAAAAGTTATACGTTATATATAACAGACAGTATCTTTATATGTACATATTTAAACGAGTCATTTTAATTTTTACCTTTTAAAACAAGAATACATACATGTTATGTTAATATTATAGACAGCGAAAACGAATTAAAAAGCAATACTTTTCACAATATTTAAATAGTGCTCTGTAATGTCAATAGCGTAACTAACATATGACTGTATGTACACTGTAAACTCAACGCGACAATAAAAGCAGCCGAAAGGAGTCGTATTTGAGATGGGCCATAATACGCTGTATATAGACGCAGTGACGCATCATTATAGAGCCATATATGGCTATATGTTTCTTTCTTGATAGATTGCTTATACCCATTAACCAATCAGAGACATTTAAAATTCGATCGGCATTTATTGATCAGCCTTTAAGCTTCTATTTTTACCGCTGTCACTGCATATTTGTTGCAGTATGAGTTGGGCTCACGCGTTGTACTAAATACACTTTACTAACAAACATGATTTTATTTTTATTTACTGAATCAAAGAGGATTCAACATTATAGTGGGCTGCTATTAACGGATTATTTTAACGATTACTACATTATTATAATATTTTCTAATATGTTTCTGATAATCTGAAAATTTCAATTGCAAATTTTGCAATGTAACCTATTCTCCTTGTCAATTCAATGACTCAGTTTTTCATCCAACAATTTGAAAATTACTTCCTCGTCAGCGAATGTAGACACTCACATTTATGATTGATTACTAAAAGTCACTTACAAGTAGTCTTGGACGTCTGAGAGAATTTTTTGGGGGAAAATCAAGCGTTCTACTTCGGCGCAAAGCGTTCTTTCAAAGTCGGCAATTTAATAATGATAGCAAAATTCAGTTCTTCTTTTGGTTACATCGTTTATCAGTCGAGTGTAACTTTAAAGCATTCACAGCATTTACTTAGTCATAGGAGTTCATGACGACAGACTAGGAGAGCGTCTGCTATCGGAGGATATCAACGGATGACACCCAACTTACATTTGACCTAGCGATTAGAAAGGCCGAAGGCAACGAGTGCGCGAAAACGTAAAGGAAAAATATCAACACCACAGGCCTCGATGTCGCTCTAAAGAGCTCAGCGAACATGGGATCGATGGAGACACGTACATGCTATATATTTGGTTTGAATTACACTTCGCATCCTACTCAAGGTGCGAAGCGCGGAATTAAAAATGCACTGGATGTGGTAAGATACACTTTTCGAGTATACATACCTATGTCGCTCATCTAAACATCGCTCATCTAGACATTGATAATACTGACCATTCAGATTATATTTATGCCTCATATAAAAAAAAGTTAACTTTACCCAGATATGTTCTTTGAAATGGACAAAATGTTAAAATAGTGGTTGATACCAGAGCCGGGATTATTATTTTACCAATGAAAAAGTGAGAGCTTAGGATAATTTTGAAATAGAAGTAGTGGGAAAATGTATATTACTTATTGCCTACCAGAATGTTTCTTTCACTGATACTTTTTATGTTGTAAATTTATACACTTCAGCACTTTCCCTTTTTACTTACAAAGTTTGCAAACAGCTAGGAATAATTTCTTAAATATTTTACTATTTTACTAATTTACTGCATTGTACTGATTATATACATTTTGATAAAATCCTGTGAGTTATTTAATAAGTAGTGGTTTATAAATTGATAACAAACATTATGTAAATAAATAACAACTTCCATCCATAGCTTCCTATTTGTACTTCTCGTGTTGTACTTTTTTCATTGTCAATTTTCATAAATGCATTATATGTACCTACGTATCATTAGATTTACCGCCAGTACTGTTCGCTGCTTATCATATCGTCATTTAATTGTACTTATTACTACACTGCAACCTTGCCCATTTTCTGCCTTGGTTACCTATGTATGTAACCTATAGGCTGCTGTATATGGCCCCTTTCGGAAGAAGCGAGCGAAGGAGGGATGGTGAGGGTGAGAAGAGAGGAAAACATAATTTAGACTATAAAATCGAAAATATAATAATGCCAAAAATAGGTACATTTTTAGCATTGTAGTTCCCAATGTTCCTATTTGAGATCATCAGATAAGTTTGTCTCTTTAGCTTTTGGAGGGTATTTTGATAGTTCCCGATATTAATTAATACATATAATGCATAACAATGTATACTGAACCGATCAATTGAAACGACTCATTTTCAACTGGAAATGATGTGCCTCATGTATATACAAATAATTGTGGTTTTTCATAACATTTTATGACTTGTGATAGAAACCACTTCTGTAAGTTTCACACGTGTACATAGTGTTTTTTGGCAATTATTTAAAAAAGGAAGCGTTTTAGAGCATATAAATGTTAAACCTGTCAGATAGAAATGTATATCGATTAGGGTAGTTGAATTATAGTATTAAATATGCTCCTGGAACCCAAAATTAAGGAAAAATCACTTTTTTGGTCCATTCTGGTCATTGTTGGTTCCTGGAGCATATTGCTGAAGATTATTCACTTACCCTATTCGATACATTAGGTACATATTTCTATCTGTCGGTTTAACATTAATAGGCTCTAAAACGCTTCCTTTTTAAAATAATTACAAAAAGTCTAAGACTTCGCAAGGTCTTGATATATAAACTCACCCATTGTGTTAATATCATAAGCTTTTTTGTATATTGCGTATATATAGCATTGCATTTTATAGAAGTTGATTGTCTACTTGTAATATAAGTTTCTTACTCCTTCCATTTTATTTGAATATATACGTTCAATTTGTATGATACACTATATAATATACATTGTTTGTTTTATTGTTGCTCGTTATAAAATATATATGTTCGTACATTCTGTAGTAATCATTGTTGATTTGTCAGTCAAGGGAATGGAAAATATTCAGCTTTGTATTATACCATTTTAGCACCTATGACGTATGCATTTATCTCCAATTAATTAGTAATTAATTGGTTTTTAATAAATTTTCTATTTAATAATTTTTTTAAATTAATTAATTAAATAATTAATTATTTCTTTAATACGGCTCCTAAAGAGACGTATATAGGAGCTCCGCGGCTCCTTTTATTACGGCCCCTAAAGCACTCGGATATGACGCAAACGCTAATAATGACGTTTGGCTAAATATGACTCTCTTAAAGACGTTATATTTAGCAAATCATGCGTTATATTTAGCAAATTTATGCGTTATATTTAGAAAATCGATGCGTTATATTTAGCAAATTTATGCGTTATATTTAGCAAATCAAGGCGTCATTTAGAAATTTGCTAACTATGACGCGCGTAATTTTGAGCACATAATCTTTAGAAAATAAGCTAAATATGACGCGTGTTATTCTTAGAGCGTAATATTTGGTAAATTATGTAAATTCATTTGATTTTTTGTTTCGGAGCTTGATGGTTGAAGGTAAGTTTTACAAGTTTATACTAATTGAATTTAATATTTTATTCTAGAACTATTGTGTAAATATTTCACTTAGTAAGGGGTCATATAGTCAATGCCATTTTCATGTTTACAAATTTTGATTCAATTTTAATTTCAACATTAAAATAAAGTTTATTTTCAATTTAGAATTTGACCGGCACGGAACTTTAACTTTACCAAATTAGAATGTTTCAATATAAAAATAAATATTATGTTATCTATATATATCTTCTGAATTAATTATAAAAATATATGTTTTACATACCAGCATATAATCCCTCGATCTATTTTTAATGTAAGCATAATAATAATAAAATAATAGCATTTCCTACAAATATTTCTACATCTAGTAGGATGCAGTATATCTTTAGGCATGTTTTGATAAATAACTTATTGTTGATTTAAAAATTATTTTATGAAACAAATAACTATAAATATATAATTTTTTCAAACTGTATTATACTGTATAAATAAATATGTATACCATCTAATATATAATTTGATTAAGTTGAATTTAAGAAGAATTTTTATGCAAAGTATCATTCAAAACGTCATAGAAATGATCACAGAAATACTTATTTAGAAATTTAAATGCAAATTAATGATCCTACAAATAAATATAACATTATATATTATAAATCATCTAAAAGAGCATTTAAATCATTTAAAACTTGTCATCATTCTGATTCAATTGCTAAATTCATGTTTCAAATTGCATAGTTTCAGAGAATAGTCAAAGATAATTTGAGTTTGAGGAAGATGTCTTTGAGCATAATTATAAAAGCTAATATTAATTTTCAACCGAATAAATGCACATATTAATTCAAAATGAAGGTGAAATATATAACATTTCTGGCATTATCATGCATATATAATTGAAGAGACAAGAAATATTGCTTATAATTAACTTGTGCCCAGCGGAACAATTAATCAGAATTCGTCGAGTTCGAGAAAAATAATAAAAAGTATGTTTAGCTCAGTTTTACAAAAATGTGCATTTTTATCATGTGGTCACGTGACCAGCATTTTGAGTTGCGCAGAAGTGAGTATAGCGATAAAAGTTGGGTGGCTATATTTTGTGTAAAGTCACGAAAGCTTATATTATCCCATTTGTTTATTTAATAATCACAGCCAAAATAGTGTATGGATAGAGTATCAATTTAAATAAACATTTAAAAAGATAGTTTCATTTGTTCCCAATAAGTTTGCAATACAATGCCTTTATCTTTCCTGCACATTTAATCTGTGACAATCTGACACATAAA
>JAYRBW010148688.1:0-14501 GCA_036023295.1 Invenusta paracnida | reverse complement strand
TGGAGGGTGCTAGCTGCGGGACTATAGGGGGGTCAATGTTGGTACCTCGTTCCTTGTAGCTGGAGGGTGCTAGCTGCTGGACTATAGGGGGGTCAATGTTGGTACCTCATTCCTTGTAGCTGGAGCCCGCCCGTACTAAATCTCAATGTTGAGCAAAATTGTCGTTCTAAAAACGTAGTATCCACTTTTGTGTTTCCTGCCTTTTAATCCGATCTTCAGAGGGTTTTGCTGGTGCTGTTTTTTTCTTGGTACAAAGTTAGACGTATGGCAGGATCACATTTGTGTACCTTCTTACAGTCACCTAGACATGTGTAAAGCACGATTACAGCTGCTTCGTACCTGCGTACGTATATTTGAAAGGTCATTAGCCCGACCGCGTGCTTAGGTATGCGTTGTAGCTACACCACGAGGCTACCCACATCCCACCAGCCGGTGTGGCATAAGACCCCTTCGGCACCGAGTGACATTTGTGGGGAGATAGAGCTAACAAATCAGGTGAACGGCTTTTCTCTTGCCATATTATTATACCTGTCACTCTGGTGTGTGGCTGTGTGTCTCTGTGTTTCCTCAGATTTCGTGTTCACGTGCTCTTTATGATGACAGCTATATTGGCCTACGTGCATTAACAGTATAATGTACGAGTATATTGAATAATAAAATATTTACAATAAATGCACCAATAAATATGGCAAGTTTTATCTTCTGTCATGAGTGATATGCATTAGTGAACCCTATAATACGCTATATCTATCTTACCGGCTGACTTTGATGGCGCATAAAAGTGACGAAATGCCTTTATTGGATTATAGTCCAGGGACCACCTGTTGGCAATAATTAGAACGCGCTTTCGTTTGTTTATTGAAACATTGCAAAGATGAGAGCAGGCGGATTGACATTGAGAGAAAGGGCTTTGAAGAGTCAATCGATAATCAATAACACGGGCAAGACATGATTACACTCTACGAGGTTATGAATATCAAAGATATTGATTTTAGATTATCGATCTCTTTCAGGGCGATTTGTAGCCACAAAATAATTGGACAATATGCGACAGAGATACTCGACGCGTTGAATACTTGAAGCGTTCAACACTGAACAGGTAGCATTTGGTTTGGATTAACTTCAGATTAAACTTTGTTTGTGTCCACCATATAAGCTCTATCATGCCCGCTGTAATCTGGATTTGTACATCATGATTATATCACATGTGCCTTTTTGGTGTTGAGCGATAGATAGGTCACTAGGTGTCTTGGACACATGATCGTGTAGTCCTCCAAATATATTGTTGCGTTAACTTAAAAGTTGAATAATCGTTTGACAATAATTAGAATGACAAACAGACAAACAGATAGACATAACATTGTTTGATTATATTCTCTAAATGATGTTTACCTTTGACACTAACTCCGTGAGTATGATTTCTTTCAGCCAGCTTCCAACAGCTCTACGAGTGTTCCAATCAATATTCCGCGATCAGATTTCTTACATGTAAGTTTTGCTCTTATTTAATTCTTACATTGTGAATATGCTATAATAATCTTAATAATCGTATGAGCACATTTTATGACAACATTTTATGTTAAAGCGTACTTTAAAAAGGCAATCTTTGCTTATTAGATAGCTTAGCCGCGATTGTCTATTGCTGAAAAAGGGACTCTACAGTGCAAACCTACAAATTTATAAGTTAATTCACTCCAGATTCAGTTGCTTTACCTAAATTTGGCTCGCAAAGTTGATTTCTTTTCCACACTTTAATATGCAATTACCGCACAGTTCAGGTTTCCTAATTCAAAGAAAAAATTAGTATACGCCTCTAATTTGATTGGTTAAATCTTGCGTCTTGCAGCACGTGACGGGTCAGTTGAACAACCAATTAGAGCTGGACAGCAGTGGTAATTGTCCTCAAATGGGCCTGGCGAGCAGCGCAGCAATGGGCGTACATCCGTATTATCACCCGCCCACGCATCATCATTCTCTCGGTCCGTTGGGTATTGATCGAAGCCGAAGCACCGGTTGGCTATCCAGCCCCGCGTCAGCTGCTGCCAATCTCCCCAGCCAATCCGAGTGGCGCCTAGCCAGTCAGCAGCAGCCCAATCAGTGCCGCAGCGGCGTGATTCAGCGGCATCGGCAGCTCTCGTCAACGCTGATTGGTGGAGTGCCGATCGATAATGTCGGAGGGGGGTTGGCCTCTCAGTCTGTCAGTTCTACGCCGTCGCCGTCCAGCTCGTCTCAGCCTAACTCGTCACCGCAGCACTTGGTGAGAACCTCGGGTTTGGTCATAAATGGGGTATTAGATGCAAGTGCGGTATTTTGAAGATGTTGGGGAAAATATTTAACTATGATATTATGGTTAAAGTAATTGATTTTTTAGTTTTCATTTTTGATGCATCGTTTTAACGATTTTGATCAATTTTCTACAAGAAAGCATAAGATTATTATATTTCTTGAATTAATCAGTACCCGAATCAAAAATTCAACAATTTTCAGAGAGATATGTATTTTTTATTTAAAAATAGTATAATTTGTTCGTTTTTTACAAAATTGTGCGATTTTGTGGTCTGGTCACGTGATTAGTAAATATAGCGATGAAAGTTGTAAAATGTGTTTTGGGGAAAATTCACGATAACTTGCATTGCTATATTTTTTTCGGCATTGATGACTTTTAAGCTATATTGATAATGAATATAAACAATTGTAAGTTACATTAAATATTAGGTTAATTAGAACATTGTTTACATATCGTTGTTACTAATGATTTAATAATTACTAAAATTTGATTCAATTTAAATGGATTAGTAGTAGAGCCTGGGTAACTGTTGACCCATTCCCCACCCCCCTCAATGCAGAACCACCATCATCAGTTCGCCTCATCAGCACCCTCCCTGCAACAGCAGCAATCGCCCACCTCGACCAACAGTGGTGGACTCCAGCTCCTCTCCTCGAGTAGCAACGCCGGTCGAAGAATCCGCTCCGATGTCAAGAAGTGCCGCAAGGTCTACGGCGTTGACCAGCGCGAGCGTTGGTGCAATCAGTGCAAGTGGAAGAAGGCTTGTCGTCGATTCCCCGATCCAGATCAATCCTAGTCGCTCACGTCAACCCTCCAGGGTCTCACAATACACATTTGGGTGGTGCCGCTATTGAATTATTTGTGTTTAAAGATTAAGTTTGTTTAAAATACGTTTTAGAAGAGAATGGTATGTACTACTTATTGCGCAAAGTAGGTAAAAAAGAGAATGTGAGGGATAATCTGAACTAGATTTGCAGGATGCATTTTATAATTTATAATTATAATTTATTAAGTCGACTTAAGTTGTTTCGAATAGATTGTCAAATTTCTCTTAATAGTCACAAATAGTGCAATAATTGGGAATAATTTAATTTAATAAAAATCGATATTTTGAGCTTGAAATTCTCCATTTCAGTGTCTTATACATACTTAAACCCCAAGGCTTCAGAGCTGGTGAACTAGTATTGTTCCGTTGCACCCAAATGTGTTGTAGTGTCACCTCATCGATCTACATAATATGACATCATCGTTCTTGCAAGCAGTGACACCTCTCTTCTTCCTCACTGTCTTTCAACTCCTCAGTTACTTTCGCAGACCACATAATTCTCTTTCTTCCTCCTTCGTTAGGTTCTTCTCCTTTTTTCTAACACCTTAAAATAGTACTTTGTTTAACAAATTCACAGCAGATAAAATCTGTAACACTTTGGCTTTGTTACTTTGGATTGGTGCTAATCGATCCATCAAATTGTCTTGCTGGATTATTTTCATCTCGATGTTCATTGGGGCAGGATTCGATTCCATTGTGTAGACTTTTCGTTCAATGCCTTTAGCGCAATATACTCAAATTCCGCGTATATTATATTATTATATAAAGTAGTACTACTAATTAGTTCCTAAGACAATTCTCTGATTTCCAGGCCTGATCACAATAATTATCGTTCGTCATCACCATTTGAGGGTGAATGTTTCTCCTAAATATATCAAATAGCAGAGATCTATCACGCTGCCTTATTTTCCTTCAATAATATCGTCTCGGTATTATTAGTCAATTATGTAAATGTTGCACTGTTTTATTGTGATTTTACGATAATCATTCAATTAATAGTTCACTCTGAAGTGTCATACATACTACTCGTACTTTCTTATTATGCGGCTCACATGATAAGTTAAGCTTGCGCGCAAGAGATAAAATACATACATATTTTGGTATAATCTCTTTCTTTTAGAAATGCATTAGTTTTGCCCTTACAAATTGGATATCGATAAGTCTTCCTCGGAAATCGCCAGTATCTATGGATGGATCCCTTTGGACTGTGAAGGGCTTCCTCCTGCTAACTCTCTTCTTGCAACATTTAGCATATTACCATGGTCACCCGACCATTGTCATCAATAGTATTCTAGCTCTTGAGATATAATAAGTATGCACTTCATTTTTACCTGCAATAGATTCGTTTTGTACATAAAATTGGCCAAGCATACTTTTATACTAAAACTTGGGCTACCTCGAGTTACATCTTCTTTCTCGCAGGCACACCCGCTCGGTGGCCTTGACTGTATCTCTCACGCTGCTGTCCTACTGCTTGTTCTAATCACACAAGACGTTGGGTTATAATATCCTCCATCTGGACATCTCCTGTCAGAAGCGGTGACTTAGGGGGAACATCAATGTTCTAGTTATGCTAGATAGATAGAAGAAGTCACTCTTAGTTAGCGCCAAATGTTCATAAATTACAGGTCACTCAACAGAAACCAGTTCTTCATTCTTTCATTGTCATAGTCATGTCATTTTTCTTTCCTTCTTATATGCCACTATTTTTAGTTAATTATTATAACTAATCACTGCCACATTTAATCAGAAATCATGTGCTATTGTATTTTAATCAACATTTAGATCGATAATATACTTTTCATTATTTTTCTACAGATCCATAACAGATCGTGTATATAATATTTATATGTAAAAACACTATCTAAAGTATTGATTGCTATATATTGATTTCTGCCCGGTATAAATCGTTTAATCTTTTTACATCCATTATTGCCTTTTCACCCCAGATTTCTTTCATGAACCGTTTTGCCTTCCGTTATTTTTGGTGTCTCGACACTGGTAAAAACTCTATTTGACAACATCAACAATGCATTCATATCATCAACCAGCCATTTATTTATGAGTTATTCTTCTTATATATCTTTATATAACACACATACTTCCTATAACTATCCAGAATACCGTTCTACAGTATTAATTCGTTTACAAATGTTCATTTTCCTTAGAATTTAGAGTGAAAGTTGGACTGCTCTAAGGAGGTTCTGTATTATATTGTTACATATACATTCATATACATTTGTTAATATAGGGTTGTCATGCAGCTTTTTGCATATTATACATACGTTTATTTATTTATTTTGTCTTCGGTGCATTCGTGATTGTTATAATATGCTCTATTTTTGCTATAGAACTCACTTTCTTCTCCAAAATATGGTCATTGAATCTTTCTACACACACCAACATTCGATATTGTATTTGAGATCTAAATTATGCATTATTTTCGTACAGTCCTGCCTGCAAACATATTATGTATATAGTGAGTTGTTTGTTTAACAGTAAATTGTGCTATGCTTCCCGATAATAATTCTAACTAATATCTAATAATGATAATGAAATATCTGTGTCCACAATCTCTCTCTCTTTTTTAATTAATTATCCCTGTTTGTATCTGCAAGCAAAGTGAAAACAAATTCTACGGTAATATCGATATATCGATTACATATTATTTTGTCTAAATGCTTTTTAAACATTTGCAAATATTCCTTGAATAAGTTAATTTTGTCGAAAATAAAATAAAGCGACCCAATGTAATACTCCTTCTATATAGAATTAAAATAATAATTCCAGCATAAACTTTTCAAAATATACTCGCATATTTCCTGACTGCAGAATCTTCCAAATCACTATAAACTACTTCCAAAGATGTATGTATATATATATATTCTATTTTTGCCTACTGCACATTTATATATATATATATCTATTAGCTCATATTTTATGCGCACTCTATTTTGCAATCAATTTGGCTCACTCCTTACAGAATCATAATAATGTACCTATGTACACATATATTTTTGTAAAAATGGCCATTTTCTTTTTTTGGACTCGACCTTTCATCCCCCATCCCCCCATCCCTCTCCTAATCCCCTTCCTCTCCCTCTCCCATGGTCTTCCTTCTCTGATAGATGTATAGCTTTCTTGCTGTCTCGGCTGACGTTACCTTTAATTAATTATGAAAGAGAAACAATTTCCGTCAAGTTTTCTTTGCATAAAATAGTAATCATTCCGATCGTTACTATCGATTGTACACCTTTTTCGATTTGTAAAATCATCTACTGCGACTGTTGCTTATACAGGCATTAAACTAGACCTATAACTAGAATAGAGGTGACATGGTTGGTAGTATTCTTATAGAAATAGAGGGAATCTATCCGGCGGAATGTTGAGGAGTTTATAAATAGAACATTACTAGTATAATATGCATTGAAACTGTTATATATTTGTAAATCTGTCAAATAAGTACTCTTGGCGTGTTCGATTCTTCTAATAAATAGTTTTGTGATTTCACAGCACAAATGCTGGATTCTCTTTGGTTAGCTTGCCTTACACTCCGGTAAATATTGGACTTTTTTTCCGATGAAAGTAGAAGGCTAAATAAAGATTGGTATGATACTACTCCATAGTTCGAGCCACCATGTCGCCTCTATTCTACTTCATTATTCGTTGGCATAATATGAATAGGTCATCTGTTCAGAACAGTAACCGTACTACAATGTGTACTTGCTATTCTTTTCTTTCCAACTGTCCCTCCTCCACCCTCCATTTATTTCTTCATTTTGTGCATATATATATATTACTACACAACCCAGTTGGAGACTATTTCTAGAAGTCATTATTTTGTTTTGATGAATTTTATCCGCGCAGACCAGCAATTAGCGGAAATTGTATATTTTTGTGCTCTACTGCACTTCGGTAGACCTACCATCACACTATTGTACCTCGTGATCGTACATTACTGGAGCTTTTATTGAGGGGGTTAGTTGCACTGCATTAATAGTGATCCATATTTTCATACAATACATTTTCATTGGTTTCCTAAACTTGAACTTCTCTGTAGTGTGTTATTGATTGGGTTTATTGGCTTAGTCAGATCTGATAGAAACAAAAATCAATTTAATATCGATTTTGAGTTAAGTAATTGATTTATTTATTTTAATCATTGAGCATGCCTAAGTGGTTTTAAAAACACTAGAATACTAATTAAATGATAGCTAGTAACGAAATATATATATATATACCTACATGAAAAGACGCTTATAACTTAGTTAAATCCGCAGATATCTACTAAATAGTCTATCTTAATATATTCATAGGCAATATTAATATACTAAATCGTGTATTTCGGGGAAAAAAACACTGGCTGGATGCATTCAGACATCTATTTTTGAATTCCTCGCCTTACTACTAGCTGACCCAGATTTTGGATATTTTAGTTGCACACATAATATATACATATGTATATCGGTAGAGATACAATCCTAGAAAGAGCGCGTGATGTGGTCTGCCATCCACACGTTGCGGTTAGTCAGTCAGTCTATCGATCTACGTGTGTCGGTGTGCGCATATATCTTTATTGCGTCGTTAACTGTCTAATAATAATACGATCTTAGCCAGGGCTTAGTACATTCGCCGGTATAAGAGAGATGCCGGGATTTTCTTTACGTCAGTGTAGCTAGACTTTCTGATCCGCCCAATGACATTCAGTTTGTCTTAATGCGGTACTTTGTAAGCCTGTGGGTGAGTGATTGGCGTCGACTAGCCGGCATAATATTCAGTATTAATGTTGAGTGCAAATAGTGATTACATACATAGCCCCGGCTGCAGCTGGCACCCACCATATTATTAATTGAGAAACTATAGCTATGTGCGTGCAGTACGACCGCCAATGTGCAGTCAATGATATGATAGATTTGATTATATAGGCGAACAATTCAACAACTGTTCCACTTTAATATCAGTACCGGTTAGAAAGGAAATTATATAGTCGAATTCCACGTCGTGTCAGGTTAATATAATATATAGGCTAAAAGGGAATTTTAGCTCTAAATTATACCGCGCAGGTAAAGGTGAGGCAAGGTTTGGACTAAAATCTGGGTAATGAATTATTTTGTAATTGATTAACAATGCAAGTGCCAATTAGCAGGTTACACAATGAAAAGTGCACCTGTGTTTTTCCAGAATTTGGGCATGAACAGTGTTTATCGCTCGCACTATCAACTAGATAGTTCATCGGTAAGGTGAATGCCATTTCGCAAATAGTTCACGTGTGGTTTAGTGCAAGTGAACTTTAGGAAAACAACGTATTTTAGTCGATGGCTTAATACATTGCACAGCGCATTTTTAATCAACTTGATCAGGTTTGTGGATTCTATTTTGCAGATAGAATGTTTTACGCTAAATAAATGAATATTATATATTCCTCAATTTTGGTCATATTTCAAGTAAAAGGCATAATTAGATTAATGTTTTTTCAAGTTTTTTTGTAAATTGGCTAAGTTGAGAATAAATAAGTATGTTATTGTCACGTGTATTATAAGTCAAACATTAGCCATTTTCAAGAAGATTGATTGTAAGATATCGAAGTCACAGCAAAAAACAAAGTGTTGCAATTAAGAAAATTACAATTAGTTTGCAATTGAAAAATCGGCCTTAATAAGGAAAAAAGAGGAAAATGCAGAATTCTATTTCCTTCATTGTAATTTATTGTATCAGTAATTTTGTATATATTTTCATTGTTTTATTCCACTGTTTCCGTTAATATTTTTGAGAAAAGTATGTAAATTTAAAGTCCGAAACCCCTTTGATCTGGAACGTAGAACTATTTACTCCAAAACTTCCTGATTGAGAATCTGCCACTTAACAATGCGCAAATTATGGAAGGGCAATTCGAGATACATTGTCAAATGGTCATTGACGCGTAAGGCAATTATATCTGACATTTTAATTGATTTTGTCATTATTGAACTATGTAAATAAATCTTTCGTTAAAAAAGGCTGTTCTTGAGATACCCCTACTAACAGTTCAAATATTATTATTGGAATGCGTAAAATATGTTAGCATTTCTGTCTTTCTACAATCTTGTCCACTTTAGATAACGATATAACAGTTTTGCATAGAATCGATAGTATGCACCTATTTCAAACACGTTTATATCAACAACTGATGACCTTGATTTTTGGAAACTGTCACAGGCAATTCATGCCGTTTAACTTATGACATCCATTTAAAGTCAAATTGATTTCTTGCTGTAGTTTATTGTTTAAAAATTCTTGTCAATTACTAAACTTGCGTGGATGATTAATTTTCTTTTCTTTCAGAAATATATATGGAATGACATATATAATTAATCAACTTTTTTTTACGTTTCTGTAATTTTAATGCATAACTCCATAAATGAAACAGTAGTTTAGTTCCGTATACAATTAATTACCTTATAGTGGACAAAGATTACACTTTTATTAATCTTGTAATCTGTGCATTGTAAATTTTCATCGATAGTAAAATCGTTTCATTATAAGAGATTTAACAGGAGCGTAATTTTGTTGACCTTTAAAACATACGTATGTGGACTTAAATAATAATTTTAGTATTAAACGGTTAAATATAACTGTTTAATACTTTTATGCTTAATATTTTAGTAAAATTTAAATTCTTGTTTTACCTAATTATTCAGTGTTAAGATTTGTCTAATCTCGATAGTCAATAAATATAAAAACTGCTATTATTATTCATCTATCTTCTTTATGAATCAATAACGATATATTTATCACGATAATAATTTCTATCATGTTTGTACGTTTCTTCGCATTTGAAGGAGTGCAAAAAAGATTGGTTCCACTCAGTGCTATGATTTAATAATCAATTATATTTCAAATAGAGTAACTATTTAACATGATAGAAATATAGAAATACAATATATTATAGATATACCTCATAGATCAAATTCGTGCATCCACTCTATCTGTCAACTCACTGGCTTTCAAAACACGTCAGATGGTTGATAAATAGTGAATGCGCATTATAATCCATGTGGAAATGTATATTTACATCACACAATTTTAATGAATATTAGGGGGTTAAATTTGTCTAAAAATATTACTAATAATACATTTGTTTTGTCGATGCGTTCTATATAGGAAGATAATGCTCGACGCGTAACCTGAGTGAATTGATTTTAAGTCTATTCATGTCTAATGGCGCAGTATCCTGTATGATCCTCGACGTGTCGGATTCGCACTTATAATTATCGAATTTCTAAATTCCAATATAATATCAAAGACACATTTTATACAATTACAATATTGTACCAGCATTCAGCTTTCATTCGCCCTGTTCTCTCTTTAACTGCCATATTTGTGTAAAAAGAATGGGTTTGGGTTTGCATACCAACGTATATTTATTTATTTCGTTAATGTTTTTTTACCCGCTTTTTCTATTACAGTTTCGTAAATTAATTATATTTTGGATTTATAAATGCGTGGCGTTCTCTCCATGCACTCTTGATATACATATTTTCTGGTCCTAAATAAGTGTTTTTATCATAGAGTACCATCACCCCACAGACTTCCAACTAAATACATAGTTAGGATAAGCATGCATACATATTGAACATCTATGAAAAATACTGTTTCTATATTTGTTCGAATGGAAATTTTAAATTAATGTAGTATTTGATAAAGCTGCTGACTAATTATAGTGTTTGAAATGGTTTAGTAGTAATAATAATCTGCACATACATATTCTCAGTCTCTCCTTAGTTACTCTGTGGTCCGTAAAATCGTCGAATACTTCATTGGATAAGATTTGTATCTATATTCTACTGCAGCTGTATATATTCCGAATATAACAAACCTCAGATAATAATTGTATGGAAGGCATATTATCGCAAGTAACATATACTATAGCTGTAAATGTGCATTACATTACATTGAAGTATTTATGCGAATTTCGGAATTCGAATCTGAGATAATATACGTGAACTGGATCTTCAACTGTATATTCGTGTCTTGTATAATACAAAAATGTAGACGCGGGACATATTATAATGTGTACCATACCGGAACAAGCTTTCTATGTTTCCGTATTATAGTTGTAACCAATATTTGGACACACCCGAACTTTGCCTATTATTTTATAATGACGACTACAGTCGCAGGAGTGTTCACGTGTCCTGAAGCCGGGTCTATTTACCGGGCTCTTGGTCTCGAATTGAGGTTAATTATCGCTCGGGTCTGGATTCTACAACGTTCAGATCACAGAGCTAGCGAGCGGGACTGGTAATCTTCCTGTGTACCTAAATAACTGCGCTGCTATTTATTAATTATGTAATTAAGTCGCATATTTTTGTTTGCGTTTTTGGTAAGCTTCTTAACTATTTTTAATTTTAACAATGAAAGTTGAAAATTCGTGCTCATACATAGTATAATATGGAAAAATATTCATTGAAACATTTCTGAGTATACATATTATATACTATAAAACAAACCTATGTTTCGCTTATTCATTAGTCTAATTTATTTGATTATTTAAATTGTATTATTATTTATTCGGTATCATTTTTCAAATTTTACGACGATTCTCATTAAACAATGTTTCATATCGATTAACTTTTCAAAATGTTATACTTTTATTGACTCAGTAGGTACCTACAAGCACTATTTAATTCAAAGTTTGTTTGTTCGTTTTTTCTATAATAACTTACTTTATAATACTTTCCATAAGTTTAACTTTTAGTTAATAGACATTTTTTGACGAGCTAATATATGATAATTAGACAAAAATTAGTGGTGAAAAAAATTAAATCTATTTTCCAAAACCTCAATGTTACGATTAGGTGTATTTTTACAACAATACCCAACAGTCGTCGAATTTTAATTCTGGAAGGTCCTTTCATCTAATTTTGAATACGAATCGTAAACACATAATTGAGACAAACATCACTTTACTTTATACCCTTTTAAAAATACGTTTTACATTATATTTTATTATTTTCATTATTACCAACAAATTGTATAATTACAAATAAGCCATATGATGCGATTTTAATTTTATTTAGTAGTAAAATGTATGTTTCTTATGTACTACTTGATTTAGTACAAGTAGTCTATAAATAAAAAAGATAAATCTTTTGAAAATTGTCAAAATAAATATATGAATTAAAACATACAAACATTCGCAATATACTGCCATTAACATTAAAAATCCTGCGTTTTAAATTAAATTAGTTATCTTTAAGGAAATTAGTAAAAGCAATTCTTCGAGAACACTTCTAACTTTAAGATTACTACAATTATATAAAATGAAAGTTAAATTAAAATTAATTTATATACATGAACTTATACTAAAAATAAATTGAAAAGAATTGATAAATTTCAAAGTTTATCATATTATTATTTCTTTTGCTTTCTATATCGATATCAATTGCTTAACATTACCTTATGAAAATTAAAATCTATTAAAACTGCTTTCCAAACTCATTTGTTGGCATATTCAAAGTGTTATATGCAATCTATGTAAAAAATAAAATTTAGCTTCATAATGTCTAAATTCCGTTTATAACAAAGACAAATTAAAAACCAATATTTTAACTGATGTAATATTAAGATATCTAGATATCAATAAATCAAACCAATCTAAATGAGACTACAGTTGAAAAAACACGATATGATTTTTATGCGCACATTAAATATAATTAATAGATGAGTACTTGGAGAATAAACCCTTTTAATTTAATAGTAGAATCGTAACGGCTAAAAATCAATAGAACAATAATTTTGTTGTGCTATTCTATGTTTTTCAATAAACATTAGTCTCGATTTTTTTAAATAGAAATTCTCATCGGCAAAACGGATTTTTGAACCTGTCCCACAAGTTTTATCGAAGATTGAGAACCAATCAATCGTCTTGACATTCTTTATATGCCCAATTAAGGTACAGAGGATAAATGGACAAGCAATACGGTGAACGCAGAAGGATAGTACCAGCTACAAGATTAGCGAGAGAAAATAATAACAAACTAATTGTACAATGCGCAGTTGGAAATTATGGTCGGAATATACGTATCGTGTACCGTCACTAATCAATTATGCAACCCCCATATATTTACATACATGGGCAGCGATGTTTCATGATCACAAAAATGAATTATCACTTACAACATGAAAATCACCTATAATAGTACTTGCACAAATCCTAAATGTTGCACATCGTAAAATGAAGTAATATTCTGGAATTTAACTTACATATATAACATTCCGAAGTTCATGATACTGTGAAATATTTGTAGTATTCAATATTCATCTGAAGAAATATAACCTTTCAAAGTTGAGGTCTAAATGTTGCATAATTACTCAATGTTACACTTTGTCTAAATGTTGCATAATTACTCAATGTTGCACTTTGTCTAAATGTTGCACTAGTATCTAACGTATATCGCATATACTTGTTATGAGTTCCAAGTTATGTGTAACATTTAGCGCCAACTTTCCTCCAGAAAAACAATTTGTTTAGACATTCACTTTTCTCCTAAAGTAGCGAAATTTGTGTGCAACATTTTGACAAAATCTATAAAAAAACGTATGCAACATTGAATAAATGTGCAACCACAATCGCCCGCGATGAAATATTTCCTTGCAAATCATCACGAACACAAAAATGGACAATAATTAATTACTAATAACATTCTTAATTTATTTGGTATTATAGCAATAAGTTTTATAGCTTTTATAAGCTTTTTATAAGTTTCATTTAGAATAACTTTGTTCTTAGAAATTAATTATTGTTATGCATTAATTAATTAGTATAAACAAATGGACCATTTATTAACCCTCAGCTAATTATTTCACCCCTGGGGTGGTGTGATCGCTGTTTAAATATATTTATTTTATATCAATCAATGCGCTGAAAAATTCGGTGTAAACCTGTTCTCACAAAAAGAAATGATAATTGTTATTTAGTTTAAAATATTTAGAATAAAACGCTTCTAACTCGGTAGCATAGCACGCCTCGTCGATAATATTGTAGTTTACAAGTTAATTCTAGCACACGTAGCTACCTACGCTAATCCTGCATTTTAGGTAATAATATAAGGATGTGACATTCATTGATATATAGTAAATGGCCAATGAAATGAAAATACGATCTCATAGCCAGTGGTTTGGTCTAAAGTTAAACCAGCGTTCCACAACCTCTTATGGCCGGCAAGCTGCTTGAAAAACACATAATAAAATGGCCGGATAGAGCTGAATTAGCAGCCAATTACGAGCCAACGAGGGTAAATACAATACATATTGATTAGGCAGTGAATTGCACCTTAAAGCAGAGACAGGGAACACACCCAGAGAGAGAGAGAGAGAGAGAGAGAGAGAGAGAGAGAGAGAGAGAGA
>JAYRBW010148687.1:0-36271 GCA_036023295.1 Invenusta paracnida | reverse complement strand
CTCAACAGTATAAGAATGCTTGCAGACAACTACAATTTTGAGGAGAGCGTAGCTGAGTGGGTAACGCGCTGGCCTACAAACCATAGATATTGTATCTTAAATATACACATAAATCTTAAATAAAATAAATAAATAAATAAAATAAACATCTTAAATAAAAAATACAGATGTATTAAAAGAATGTATAATATCTATGCTACAAACCCGTAGTCGGTGGTTCGAGTCTCGCAACGTACTCCTGGTTGTAGTATGCTGTTAGCGCTATCGTATTGAATCAATCATTAGACTGGTTTAAAAATGTTTGTACTGTCTGTAATGATTATTTATATATTTGTTCCTGGTAGCGGTGGTTAGACACGATAAAATCGGAAAATCTTCAAATACCTCTTAAATACAGTACTATTATACTGTATTCGAGTTTCTTAGAATTTATTTTTGCAATGTTGTCGTTTTTGTTTTTTACAAAAACTTAAATTTATAGTTTCGTTATGTATATAATATTAAATTTAAACCTATTTACTTTAAAATGTAGAAATATGATGAATATGTATTGAAATAATAAAATATATGCATAAGTACACAAGAACATAACATTTTGTTAAGATTTATAAATGAGCAATGCAAGCTTCCGTGATTTTTCCTAAAATTAAGTTTTACAATAATATTCACTACTGTACATCCAAAGGGGTGTTGAGGTGACAAGTACAATGAGTGTACTTTATTTTACAATATTTTTAATGCTGGAAGTCCTTATTACGAGGACTACGTAATTATTTATATGCATAGTACGTAATCCTCGGGTGACTATTATATGACTGCCCGAGAACTAGAATGTATACATTACAAAATTGCTCTTTGTAAAAAATGAACAAAACATACTTTTAATATAAAAAATGCCACTCTTACAAAATTGAAGAAACTCTATTTTGGGTACTAATATATATTTTGTAATATTAACCAAGTATCATAATAAAACTAAGTTTTAATAAAAATAAAAATTGAACATAAATAATTTTTTCCGAAAAATGATAAAAATGTATATTTTTCTATTAAAATATATTTTTGATCATTTTTGACAAGAAAACACTCTGGTTATGTTTTGTATAATTCATTATTAGTGATATATAATGATTGTTTTATAATTAAAGTGAGTTTTTCTCTTAAAAATAAAAAGAGTTTTTATGAGTAGTTTTTTTAAATAGTTTATTACAAATAATGAGTTTTTCTGCCTTCAACTGTTTTTTATAATGAATATGCAGGATTATTCAATGCCAGGTGGACACGTTAATACGTTTTATAATTTATAACACATGTTTTAAATGAATAATTTCTACCAAACTGAAATAAAATATAAAAAACATTAATTTTTATTATAAACTACATATATGTTACATCACTTTTCTTACTTGAGCAGTAAAATTATTTTACGATGTTTAACAAATATTAAATAATCGTTCAATAAATAAGTATTAATAATGAAATGTATTACAATAAATATATCTATGGATGAAACTTTTTTCAGTAAAATATATGGAATTAACCAGAGAAACAACATCAAAACTTTAATTTGTAGGTAATTGTAATTGTTTAAAAAACTTATAGGAAGTTAATAAACTACCAATATTCTTGTGTTCATATTTAAGTTAATATGGAACCTTCATGTCGGTAATATTTCATATTATCCTAATATATTTTAATGTTATTATATAAATAAAATGTAAATATTTCGCATAAATTAAATTAACATAACATGTGTTTATTCAAAAGAAAATTGGAGTCGGAATGTGCATTCATATTATAAAAATAATATTGGAGACAAACATATAATTGGTTAATATAGGAGACAAAAACAAACAAGGTAAAGATTTTGCTTAACGTGACTCGTATAACAAAATTGTCATGTAAGGGAAAAAAGAATTTTGCCTTCTAAGAGTATAAGTGCAGTATGGGATATTGTAGAGTCCAGTGTGTTCTAGCTGATAGAGCATCAATGAGTGGAGAATGTGGTCAGGCAGCGCTGCACGAGAAAAAAGTTATCTACTGATGTAAATACGTCTGTTTGCTAGCTATGGAAGACATTGTTCTATGTAATTTGCTCCACATATAATTTTGTGGCATCTTCGTTGAACGAAATCGAGTTTGTTTGGGAGTTTTTTTATTAATGCCAACAAAGGCAAGACAGGCATATTTCATGATAGATCGTATTGTTGATGAATAGATAGTAATGAGGCTGTCTTTTGGAACAAGATTCTTCAGTACACGTAGAGGGTAGATTCGTCGAGAGGTTTATTTAAATGCTTATATTTTAAATAAAATGGGACAGAATTTTAATTTATAACTGTTCAATTATAATAAATGTAAAACAATAAAAAACTCGTATTATACATCCACGATAAATGCACATACAACACATTATAATATATATTACAATTTCAATATTTATGAAGCGTACTAAGCTATAGCTACGATAGGTATTATCGACTATTTTATTTTGCTATTATAATACTACAGAGTTCTACTGTTCACAAGATTTTAACATAGAACATTTCAATTTGGCATAGCTTGCTATATGAGTCAACCGAGTCAATTGACTCGGTTGAGAACATTGAAATGAATTTTTTATAACGTATTAAAATTGCTGAAATTTGCATTAAAAATTACTAGAAGTCGAAGGTGCCCTATTGTGATATGAATGCCTTTCTATAAGTATAAATTTGATAAAATGTGTCTTGGCAATGATAAATATCTTTAACAGAAATACTTTAAACTTGGTATTTCTAAAATACAATTAGCTATATAAAATATCTTAAAGTTTACTGAAAGTTATTAACGCTATAAACAGATTACGCAATTACTAATATTTTAAAATAATTAATTTAGTATATAACTAAAATACATTATTTATAAATTCAGATATCTTAATTTAATTGGAATATAATACTTATTACCTAATTGGTTTAAAAGAACGTTAAATATTCAAATTTATTTCTCAAGTTTAGTGTTATATTTTTATACAGTTAAGGTGAAATCTTCTAAATTGTTCTACTGGATAGGATATAAATTAATAAAATACATAAGGCAATACATTTTAATTAATAGTTATTAATAATGCAATCACAGCTTTGAATAGTAAATTTTCTATCTTATAATAACATTGTTTTCTACAAAACAAATTTAATCAACACCAACATGTATAATATCTAGTAATTTGATATAAATTTGATATCAATTTATACTATATTATAGTATAGTATATTAAACATTCATCTAACTTCAATTTTCCTCTACGACTTAGTCCATAAATAAACAAAAAAACAAGTCCTTTTATAGCAAAATCTGTTTTTTTTAAAATATTTTTATCTATTGATGATAACTATTTAAACTTAAAAAATCAAATGGTTGCAGAGTCGAGCGTGTAATTGTGGCGCCAATATGACTTTTATCATGCATAAGCTCGATTATGCGACATAATTAGGCAAGATAGTTATAGGCTAGCTCGCATGCTAAAAATCTGATCGTGATTGTACTTTTTTACCCCAGATGACTGGAGGCATTACCAAGCGCAAAGGAGAAGGGGGGTTGGAGGTTGACGGGGGTACATCGTGGAGGAGCGCAGTCGTTGAAGGATATGAAGGGCCTCTCGAGTTGTCGAGAAATCTGTCAGATCTGTCCAAAGAGAATCAACATTACGCTCGATTTGGAGTCTCAGAGATAAAATATCTTCAATATAGAATTGTCTATTATCTTTTTTATCCAATTCTTAAATGCTCAATGAAGAAGGGAGGCATTAGGATATAATGTAATGAATGAAACATAGATCGGGTTTCTCCATAATGGAATGTACCTACATACATATATTTACTGAATTAGTGTCAGTGTATGCGTATAATTTAAGATTATGTTTTACTTCTATTTTATAATATAATTAGTAAATAACAGTTGAACTAAATATACCCACTGTAGAGTAGTAAATAATTAATTGAACACTTGTTAATTCTGACTCAATCTGCATTATATGCAGTTTTGTTTGATAGGAAATGAGAACATATGTACGTATTAACGTATAAATAAAGGTTACATTGTTATTACCGCGAATATGTTTTATTGTTGGTACGTATAACTGTGAAAAAATTATTCTTTAATATTTTGCAATAATATGATAATTAGGTGAGATAATATAACTAAGTTCACTTTACTAATTATTGACTTAACACCAAATTAAAATAATAGGATAGCTGTACTTCCTATAGGCAGTTTATGCAGTCCATTTAATAGTTTTGAAGTATTCAAATCGTGCATTGCGCAATTGGCCCCTTATAGGCCAATTGAAGACCATACCAAATAGTTCGAGAGTACCACTTAAACATTAACATATTTTGAAAAGTTGAAAGCTTTCATTTTCGTACTCTATAACAGTGGTACATACTTATATTTTAAACATTGCATCTACTAAGTATGGGTAAAATTCTAACAAAATTACAATAGATATATCTTAAATAATACAATAAAATTCAATTTAATATAATGCTTTACCGTACAGTACATATATACATATGTTTACGTATGCGATTTTATAAAATGTTTAAGTCTTACAAAAAAAACAAATTATATAAATTTGATTAATTGTCACAGAAGTAATGGGCAGAATATTATATAAAAATCATATTACAAGCAAAATATTATTACATAACATTCTTTCAACATTGAAATACAAGATGATTACATTTTATTGATAAAAATATTGAATGCAAATATACTTTTTTAAGTTTCAAAATAAGGTCTATAACTGTGTTTTTTACGACTTTTTACGACTTTTTATTATTGAATATCTAATTTGTGGAAATATATATATATATAAATTATTAAATAATGACTGAAATAAAGAGAATACTGTAATTAGCTTTGTTTATCTGTAAAAGTTATTAAGTGTGTCTACATATACCTATAGAATATCAATAAGAATATAACTAAATGGTTTTAAATGATGAATCATGGGGACAATTCACATAATATCTATGTCATTATTTGAGTTCAATTTAGCGACTTCTTATTTTAGTCTCAACTATATCTGATCTTGAGTCTGTGCATTCCTTTGTTTTGTTTTACGTCTACGTTTCATTGGAAAGATAAAAGTAATTGTGTTCTTTAATGTACTATTATTATAATAAAAATATAAATATATATATGGTACTACATATACTATCATGTTTTATAAAACTAATTCCATTTATGTATTAAAAGTTCCTTCAGTTCATCTTTTTGATATAGTATTAATCTTCCATTTTACTTATATCTATATCTACATAATATACAGTTACTTTTTCTTATTGAAATATAATATTTCATTGTAATTGTAATTGTATATTTTAAAAGATTACCTAGAACCCTATCCATGCTGTGCTTTTTTACGCTTTCATATTCCAGGGGCGATAGGCCACCAATAATTTGTTAACTTCTTATATAGAGTACAGTATTCTCAAACATTCCAAGTAGTTAAACAAAGATGTTTTTTAACATATTTAACAGAAAAATTTGTCTAAAATTATTTTTAGGAAGAATGTTAACATTTTTTTAATTAATTTATTTCTTGATATTTTTGGCAAACATTACTTTTTATTGTACTTCATGATTTATTATAAGAAACTAATCAATACACTATTCAGAATTTTATCTGGTACATTATATATAGTACTGTGTAATATAATAATGCAAAGAAACTTTTGCATAATATAATATATATACGTGCATTAAAAAATATACAGAAATATATTTAAACTTCTTGGTTCCCAAAATCAAAATACCGTCAATCTGATTTTCAGTCTGAATTTTATAGGTTCTCTCAATCTTCCCGCCTGACCAGATCGTGTCTCCATGGCATTAATTGCAGCTTATTTTCACTAGTTGTATTTTGTTGCAAACACTTTTGAAGGTAGACTGGATGTCCATTCCGCAAAATACTTTGTGCTAGTTTGCTCCGTGCTTCTTATAGGTATAGGTATATAACGGTACCATTTGTCAGGAGCAGTTAGGAAAGCTTATATTGTTCCATTTGTTCATTTAAAAATCCCAGTAAAAATGTAGGGAAATAATTACAGCAAAATTAATTGCCAAATGTACCTAAAGTTGTACACCTCTCCCCACAGAATACCTACAGTGAGATAAAATAAAATAAATGTACCTTATGCTATATGACCACGTTTGGTATAAAATTTTTAAATTGTCAACAGAAATAATTGATTAACATATTTTAATATTCACTAAGTTACAAACGATAACTTGTATGAAAATAACTCCGACTCCAAGCAAAATTCCTCAATTTGACATTGTTATTAATTTAAGTTGACCAACAATTGTCATTATATTATACATATATATATAGTATTTAGCTATATACAATTTTGATATATTTAATTTGATAAGCTTTGCACAAAATAATTCAAATATATAGTAAGTATACAAAATATAGATTAAACGAGTTTATATAATTAACTATACAAATAGTAGGTATAGGTATACGCATATCTTTAGTTTTGATAATATGTATATATAGGTTTACACTATTATCTATAGACATATACGCTATATTGTCTCAATAGAATAGTTGTAGTATTATATGTAGATAGCTGAACTTTGACATTTTTTGATAGACCAATTTGTTTGTTTAAAGTGTTAAAATCGTGACTTTGACTTCATATTGTATTTCTTCATGCCTTTCACTTGTTTGAAATAAAGTCTCAATTTGATTGTATAAAAGTATAAATTTATTGTCAAAGTGAATATTACGAAAATTCCAATTATTTCATTCCAGATTTATACATATAAATTTATGTGTAATAAAATGCTTTAAGAATGAAGAAGAGAGAAAGAAATGAAATAAAACAATCGCATGAACCATAATTGGAATAGAAAATATAAATAATGTACGCGAGTGCTTATAATGTTCGGGTATTTCTAACATTCTGAAGAAGCTAACTAATTTGCAACAGTCATTTACCTCAACAGTCATAAATCGTCGAAATGGAAATATTTCTAATTTAATGCTTTTGATAATTATGAATCTTCGCTTCCAAAAGTTTACACCACGTTTTGACCTTTAAATTAATTAATTTGAGACGACTTGTTGTCTGATTGACAGCGTCGTGATTTATTGATCTCATGAGGAATCTCTAGTCTATTCTTTATGTGCACAGATTCACAGGTTACACAATTATTATATCTATTTGTCTCAATTAGAGTTTTTCCACAGAAAAATATTTAATTGCCATGGTCTAACAAATATAGAATACAAAGATCTCCGATGTAGCCTGAGCATTCTTGTAGATGCCAATTTATAAAAGCAAAAGGAATATAATAACTAATTTTAAATTTTTTTTTTGCCTTTGTAAGAATTTTGGCTTATTATTAATCTAATCGTAATACATGTCAACAATTCTATATTTAAATTATTAATAAAAAAATTGCGTTGCTTAATTTTAGTCAAATTATTAACTTAATAAAATTATCATCATAATGTATAGGTGAAGAGTAATCACGCTTTGTCAAGATCTTAATTAATTATTCGTCTTAAACTGATCAATCGATAATTAGTACGATACCGCAGCACACAACATGTCATTGGAATCAGGAGTACGTTAAGGATCTCGATCTTGATACCCAATTGGGTTTGAAGGCAGGAGATGCAACCTATTTGACTTCAGCTTTCTTTCTCTCTCTCTTCTGGTAATACTTCTGCTTTCAAACCCGAAAGTAGCAAGTTCGAACCCCTCGATACTTACACCTAGAATTAAAAATCTGATTGGTGCAGTTGATTACAGAGATAAATATGGATTGATTATTTTAAGCCTATAGCACATAATTAATAGGATATTTGTAACTTGGTAAAACTTGATCGCTTTTTTTATAAATGTTCACAATGTATTAATTATATAAAATGATTGAATATATAATTTACACTTTTTTTATAGGAAAAATGTTTACATTGTACGATTAAAAAAAAAGAAAATATATGAAAACTTTATAATGCAGTTAATGTAGTTAAAATTAATATTTGAACAACAAAAAGTATTTTACTTAACTTTTTCAGTTTTAAATCATTCATTTCTTAAAAACTATTTTTATTCCTATTTAAACATTTTCCTGTTAAACAACTTGAGAATTAGCTTATAAATATTTAAAGTTTTTTAGGCAAAAATGTATATTTGAATTTATTTAAATACAGAAATTCTTCAATCAGTTCTGCCATCCTTTTAAAGTTATTAAGTATGGTTATGTCGGCAAAATGTATTTTTAAATATTAGCAATAGTTCTTCAATCATATGTAAGGTAAGCTCCGTGGCGTTTATTTATTTAATAAATATTTTAAAGTATACTTATATAGAAGAGAACTAGTGAGTTTAATAAAAAAATAGATAATGTCATACGTAGCAAAGGGAACTAGAATTAAATTAATAGTTATTATTTTACAAACAAAAAAAATATTTAAAAAATTAATTCAATATAATGCATAATTGTATTATCTTACATTATTTTAACTTAGAAATGAAGTTATTAATAGATTTTTTATTTGTTACTTATTTCTATAATGAATAATAATATATATAAATATGTATATATATATAATGTAGATAGATATATTAAGATAAACTTTCGGAAAATCATAAACAAATAATCTCCATTTTTGAATTTATTTAGTTTATTAAATTTATAATATAACATTTTAGTGTTTAGTAATGTTATAAAATTTACATCGATTGGTATAACACTAAATATTAATATTGATTTTCTTTCTCAATGTTTACTATTTAGACATATATTGTATGTCCCACGTGGTATTACCTAGTATTTCAAATGTAATGTTCTTCCATTCATACATTCATAAAAAGATGAATATTCATAATTATATTTTTATAAGAATTATAAAACTTCGCCAAGCAACTGCAAGATATTCGATCAAAATATTATTAAAAAAGTGAAAATAAAACATTTAGTCTAGCTCTTAAAAGCTACATCCTAACTAACACATAATTTTTACAAGATTAACGTTACATTTACTAATATACATGTATATAGATGTAAACAATATTTATACATTTTTGACTAGTGTTTATAAATATTTACAAACCTCCAAAACCGTCGATCCTTTGAAGATAGTTAAATGCTATAATGACCGATAATAAATCAAAATTAAATTAATAAATATATATGTATAGCTTATAACAAATTATTTTCATAGCTAAAAAGAAGAACTTTTAAGCAGTAAAATTCAATTTACATAATCAAAGAAATATCAGTCTAAAATTCATTAGATAAGATAAAATTTATTCTTGCTGTTTTCTTGTTCAATTCAGGGACATCGTCTGACTACAGAAAAGAATGCATAAATTCCTAGTTTGTTATAAATAAATATGTATAAATTTAATGAATATTTGATGTGTATAAATTTGACTTACATCATGTTGATCACGTACATATAACTACATTTATAGAAGTATATTTCCACTGAAAGGATTTAACTATTTTAAATTTACATTATCTTACAAAATACATATTATACTAATTTTGAAATCATTTATTTGCATGAATAAAATAAAGCATTATGAATAAGGGGAATCAATAAGTTCTCTCACTCCATTTGAAATAAAAACTTTACCCATATAATCAAAGCATTTTTATGAACTCTAGAAATATCTAACATTTTGGTAAATGATTAAAGTCGTTGTCTCCAGGGATATCATCATAATTCAAATTTAGAAAATGTAAGTTAAATACTGTTAGATATTTGACGGAAAAAGTCATTTTTACTCAAATATGTCAAAAGTGTAATTTTATCCAAAACGAGATTTGATCAGATGTAAAGATGCGTTGATCATTTAATTTATAAAGTTTATAGTAACATTTTACAATGAATAAATTACCATTGTAAGATAAAATGACACGTTTTGTCATTTTGGGGGTGAAATTTACTTTTCTGCCATGTTTCTAACAGCATTTTCAGATAGATTTTAGATTCATTTAAAATTTGAATTGTCAAGATATAGACTTAAAATTGACCAATATTTTATATATTTCCATTGTTAAAAATGCAAAAATGCATATATTTTATGGGTACGGCTTTTATTTCGAGTCCGAGAACTTATTGAAACCTTACGTAGGTAACATTATTGAAACCTTACGTAGGCAACATTATTGAAACCTTATTGAAAACTTACGTAACCTTATTACCTTACGTAACCTTATTGAAACCTTCTTGAAACTTTACGTAACCTTATTGAAACCTTATTGAAACCTTACGTAAAACATTTTAAATTGAAGAGCATAATATAATTTTTATACGATTCACATGATTTTTACCTAATTTTAACACATCACAAGAATAGTTAATCAATCAGATATGTAATCAATTAGTTCACAGTATTTTAATATGAATCAAATCAAACTTGTTATCTATTTCGAGAAACATAAGTATTTTGTTTTAAAATTTAAGTTGATTAGAAAAGTGCATTTTTAGGTGCGGTCATCTGACTACCAGTATTGGTACAAGTTGGTGAATATATTAGATGTATAACAAAAAATTGCAAAAACTTTATTTTTTAGTCAAAAAAGCGGAACTTTACAATGTTCCATTTGTTCATTTAAACATCACAGCACATACACATAAGGTATGCCTTACAGTCCACCGCCCCAGTATGGATAGGGTTAGTTGGCCCACTGTATTTTTTTTCGTCTTAAATATAGAATTTCTAGTTAAATCCTCTAAAAAGGTTACAATGACAGCATTAAACATATTCGTTCAGAAACTTGTTAAAAAATCCAAATAATTAAATATTATGACATACAGTTTTCTTAAAGCGTGTCTTCCACTTCATATTCATTGTCAAAACAAACAAAAAGTCTTTGTATTCTTCCGGGATATTTCTCATTATTTTAAAAGAAGAATGAATCTGCCGCAGCCTCTAACTTGGATGATCCCAGAATGTTCTTTCTTCTCGGTCAGTCACGTAGCTTGGTATTGAGATTTCTTTGAGTCCCAGTGGACTTCCACATGGTTAGTGAAGCTGTAAATTACATCGATTTTGTGTCGGTCTAACGTCATATGTCATATGTCATCCGCCAGTTATCATAAGCGTGTATAGGAGAGTATCTTCCAAACTTCGTATAATCAATTTGATTCTATCTATTCTCCTTTCTATTATAGTATATATCGGTAATCTTTTCATAGATTGTTTAACACAATACATTTATGATGTAACAAATAAAGATGATGACGCTAACAACGACATCCAATTATTCTTTGCTGGAGTTGATAAATAAATTTTCTTTCAGTTTTTAATTTAACTTCTTAACAAACATTTTCGAGGTAAAAAAATCATTATTGTATCGAAATTCTTTTCTTTGATTTTATAATATTGTCAATATACATAAGTATCATATATTTTATTCTGCTTGATGTCAGTTACTTCAAAAGTTTTTCAACAAAGAAAATTATAGAAAAAATCATTTAATATTGATTATGTACTTAATACTTATGCACATAAAACCTTTAAAATGTATCTTTATTTTTAAACATAAGTAAAAAGTCATCTCGCGATATGTCCTTGAACGTTAGAACTCAATTCTATTATTTATGCAAATTCTCTACATTGTAGAACAATAAATTATGAATGTATTCATGTACATGGATAATTGACAAGATCCTATGTGATTTTACAAAACTATACAAGGCTATGAATAATGCTTTAAGTATGGCCATATTTGTACAAAAGAAAAGATTGATACATTTTGAAAAATAATGATAAAATTGTTTTAACAATTTTAACAAATCAGATAATTATAACTTCAGTTAGAGTTTTGTTCCGTAATATTTTAATATAATACTATTTATTATTTATTTACTATTATTTTAATATATAATAAGTGTTTAATTATGGAGAAATACTAAAATGAATTCGTTAACGAAAAAATTATAAAAAAAGTATAAATGATAAAGTGCTTAAGAAAAAATAGAATAGAAAAGATTTGTGACTTGCCAAATTTTTGTGATTTATTTTATAATATTTTCGTTGTATTTGCCCGAAATACTTGCTTACGTAGGTGAATCTATCGAATTAGAAAAGGTAAAATATGACTTAAACAATATTAAATCACATTTTCTAGTGAAAAAAGTTATAGCTAAATCAATAATAATAATTTCTAGCAAGTGTTTCGATCAAAACGCATCAGCATTTTCTGCGAAGAAGATTATGATTTAGGTAACTATTTATATCACAGTTTAAACTATAATAAATCATTCCAAAATTATACTCTACTATCAAAGACTTCACTGAAAATAGCTAAATATAAAAGCAAAGCTATCATTTATGTACAAAGAAATTTTGATCAACTCTTTTTGACATCTTTTATATTTATGATGAATGTAAGAAAGCGTTTAAATTGCTTTTATAAATTATATTTAATACATTTATTTAAATAAAGACAAAACAAATACTTCATAAATATTAGGCTATTAAGCATCATAACGAGAAATTTTCATAAATTTTCTACTTTTTTATTAGTACTCTGAATTATTTTATTTTATTGCAATAACATATAAATTTATATGTATATATATAGTCCATTTTCTTAATTTAGGAACTTTATGTAAACAAATATAGCACCTTTTTTTAACATGACAATTTTAATGAATAAAGTGAATCAACATTTTTTTACTTACACTTTCTAAAACGTTATTTATTTATTCAAAGAATGAATAAATTTAAACTTTATTGGTCAAACAGCTATAGAAGTACTTTTCTATTTCTAGAATATTGTAAAATTACAGACTATAAAGTCAGCGTATGCATGGGTGTGTGCATTAATTTAATTTAATCTAATTATACTATTGGCATACGTTTTGATTAAATTTATACATATATATATATATATATACATGAATAAAACGAGCATATATGTATTTGTAACAGAATTTATCAAGGTTTATTTATATATTTAAATATATTTTCTTAACAAATTTATGCAGCGTTTAACGTTTATATTTTTCAAAAAGCTAGTAGGTGATATTATAAAAAATCATTTTTGCATGCTAAAACTTTGATAAGATGAAAACAAATTTTGCATTTCATTTAACCCATTTTTTCTTGAAAAAGCTGTTCAAACTACAGAATGTCTGAAAGTTGGTATAACTTTGATATCCTAAACTTATAAAATCTGATTCTCATATTGTTACCTCAAGGCATAAAATCTTATCTTGATCATCTGACATATTTATTATACATAAATTTATATATATACATACATATGATATACTTCCAGTATAATATGTTTTTATACATACTTCAGCCTATACGCCAAACATTTATGATCATATAGGATATAAACTTGCATTATGCGTTTACTAGTGTCTAGTATACGTGATATTTATTTCATAAATCTCGGTTAATAATATGTACACACAGGATGAATATGAAAACTGTAATACCTATTTCGGTTTAAAGTATTTCAAATTGTTAAACTTAAAACAGAATACGTCTCTATATATGGATACTCGATGATACATATATATTTATTTATAAAAAAAAGTAATTTTAAACATTTAAATATATAAACATCGAAATCTCAATAATTATATGTAATAATAATAATAAGTTAATTGTTACGTTGATTTACATATACGTAATACCGTAATAACATTTGTCATAACTCAATAAAATTCATCGAATTTGATTTTGTATTGATTCACAAAGTTTTTAATACAGTGTTACAATCTTTTTATCATAAAAGTACAATCGTTCCACTAAATCCCAAACTGATGACACTTCTTCTTGCTTTTGCATTCCCTTCATAGGTACATATTTGTAAATTTTACGAAAAAAACACATTCATCTTTTTAAAACCAAACTTAACATTAGAATATTTATTGTTTTTCCTCTTTTAAAACTAAAATCGATTTTTTATTAAAGTGTAAAACCCCGAATACTCTGGCTTCCAAGGTTGTCTACCAATACAACATGTTTTTGCGATACAAACTTGTTTTACGTCGGTAAAACAAAGCGATACCTTACAACTCGAGTAAAGCAGTATAAATCTCATAAATCTCAAATAGGCTGTCGTCTTCTTCATTGTAATTCTTGCTCTTCTAATTTCAATATAGATTCTTTTAAAGTTATTTCTTCTGGTAAAAATGATTTTGACATTCAAATTATAGAAGCTTTATAATCAAATCTCTCTCTCCCTATTAAATTCTAGACTTCGGCTGTTCTTTCTTCCATAAAGTGTTTTAACCTTTCTGTATTTTAGTTGTATAAATGGTAGTACTATATATTTGTATTATATTGCAATGATCAGTGTGCTTTACGAAGTTTAAATATATTATCAAACATTCATAAAAAATAATAGAAAATTAATTATTTTTTATTTTAATAAATACGAGACATTAAGAAATGTATATTATTAATTCTAGAAAATCACATAAAATAAAATAACATTTTTAGTATGCGTTATTATGTATATTGTCTATTGTCTAGGAAGTATAAAAAAATATTTTCGACATGAAACTACACATTAATGACAAAATATATTAAATATTTATGAATGAAATATATTTTAGAAGTCTATATATGTAAATAATTCTATAAAAAGTCTCTAACTTATTTCTATAAGTATGTATAATTAAATTTCAAAGCTATGCAGAATTTTGCAAAATACGATCCAAAATAAATTGCTTGACCAGTAGCGTATACACTTACTAATAACATCCATTATATTCAAATCGATTAAAGACTTCAATGGCCGTGGCATTAAAAAATATTATATTGTTCGAGGCCAAAAATACAAAAACAGGTCCCAAGCCAAATCTTTCAGAAACTACATGTTCGATTACTGCTCATAGCCAAACTTAGGCTCTTTATACTAAGCTCTAGATACTGTATCAGTTTCATTTAGATATCTCACTTCGCTGATCTACAATATCAAACGTGGGTAAAAAATCGACCATTGGATCATTTAAAATAGACCCGAAGCCAAATTTATCAGAAACTATACATTCGACTTAATAGTTATAACGCTATATTTGAAGTGATATATCTAAATAAAACTAATACAGTTGTTATAACTTAATAAAAAGAGTTTAACTTTGGCTACAGGCAGTAATCAAATCTATAATTTCTGGGAAATTTGACTTTGGGTCGGTTTTATACAATGTATGATCCAATGATCAATTTTTGAGCCATTTTTTATCCTGAAGATCGGGAAAGTTAGACAAAAAATGAAATTCATACAGTAGTTATAACTAAGTATAAAGAACAGTAAATCCAGAAAGTCGTCTAAATACTGTTTCCAAAATTCGATCGGAACAGGGGAGGAGACTAACTTCAATTAATGAGACATGTAAATGTTGACAAGTATCGGTCCAAGTGGGCTGCCCATAGCGACACCATCTTTCTGGATGTATAGATTATAACCAAAGCCAAAAACAGAATCTTTGCAACAAAGCTCTAAAAGTTTCTTAAATGTAAAGCGGGATAAATTAGAATCTTCAGGTAGAATGTCACAGGCACAATCAGTGGCTTTGGAAAAAAGGACGTTGGTGAACAAGGAGACTATGACGTAAGAGACCAAAATTTAGTTGTTGAGTAGCTTTACATCTTATTTGACTTCTGTAGCGGAACAATTGATTTTGGCTTGAGGAAGGACACCCAAAATTTCAGCTAAAATGTTGGAGAGAAAAATAAATACTTCCAGGAGTAAAAACTATAGGTCGTAACGGCATGTCCGCTTTATGGACCTTGGATAAACCATAAAAGTGAGGGATTTTTGGTTAATAATGCTAATGATGCCCATACGTAATTATCTTTTCTAAACAGCTTGTGTGATTTCATTACATTTACTATGGAAATATCTGTTAATGATAGGATTGCTTTTCTGGATTTACTCGTACATAAAGACTCTTTTACCTCAGGTTTCGTTGCTAAGGTTTACACTAAAAATACTAACACTGAACTCATTTCTTATTTTCATTCTTGCGCCCCACTGAAATACAAAATTTTGGTTATCAATTCTCTCTTTAATCGTGCTTACAATCATTCCTCTAGTTGGTTTGAATTTTCTGAAGAAGTTGAGAGACTGAAATTATTATTGCATAAAAACGCCTACCCTAATACAATTGTTTACTCCGCCATTAGATCTTTCTTAGATAAAAAGTTTGGTAATGTTTTATCTAACAATGTGAATGTCACTTCTCATACTTTGTTTCTCCTACAGTTTAGGGGTGCTCACACTATATTTTTTGAAAAACATCTTATCTGACTTTGTCCTACCCTGCGTATTATTTACACTACTATCAAATTGAAAAATCTGTTAATTTTGCCCAAATATAACAGCAGTATACTTTCTAAATCTAATGTTATCTACTGTTTCTCTTGCCCTTCTTGTAATGATCAATATATTGGCCGTACTAGACGTTCTCAACATTCGTATTTCTGAGCATCGAAAAAATGGAAAAACTATCTTTTCATTCATTACTCTCTTTGCAACGTTATACATATTGCTTTTGCTGATTGTTTTAAGATTTTGGACATAGCATCCAAATATATTGATTTGTGTGTCTTAGAAACTCTGTACATACAACATTACAACCCTCGGCTAAACACTCAATTAAATTCTACTGTTGACAATCGATTTATAAAGATTCGCTCATTTTAATCTTGTTAAATCCTATTTCAGTTATATTTTACTATGTACTTGAACTCAGTCATGTTAGATAATTTTTCTTATGATTTAATTTTATACTGATATATGTATCTCTCACTTCTGTTCTGTATTTCACAGTTTATTTTGGAGCGTTTGAGAATGGTTATTAAACCGAAACCGGTCACGCTTAATGAATGTTAATAAATATTTACTATCAAAAACTTGGCTGTTCTATCTTTTAAATAATGCTCAAAAAGCCTTCTTCTGGAATTAGTATAAAGAGTTTAAGTTTGGCTACGGGCAGTAATCGGATTTATAGTTTCTGAGAAAATTGACTTTGAGCTTATTTTTGTAATTTGGCCTTGGGTAAATTTAGCTTTTACCCGATATATAAAATGTGTTGACCTAAAAATATTGACTTTTATATTCTCCACTGACAGAAATATATGTATATCATTTCGTATATCTAAAATGTCTCCTTCTTGCTGTTTCTATAATGCCTTTTTATACGCCACTTGTAAAATTAACTTTGAGTTGTTTTTTATCAACTCTATAAATATATTATGGTGCCAAAGTTATAGAAATATTAATTTAAGCGATCAGATTTCAAACAAGAGAAATTATGCGAAGATATTTTAGATAATTGTTAGTTAAACTGAAAGTATTAAGGACTGGTTAGTTGGAACATTAGTATAATACCTAAATTAAAAGCCTATATCAATAAAAATAATATATAATGAATTAATTAAAAATTGGTTTCTGATTGCAATATTTTTCTGTATAATATCTTTTTTACATAATTAAGACTGATATTCGATGTAAGTTTTATGAATTATATAATTTCTTTAGCGACCTTTCTATTTTATCTTTGTATCACAAAAACTATTACAAAAAATGTTCAGAAGTGCCGTCACGTTTTTTAGAGATTTGTTGACCTCCGCCCTTGTCACACTTCGTCACAAATTTAGAGACACCCCTCCAAAATAATTTCACTTTTTGACAACTATCCCTTTCTGTTTGAAAATAAAATACTATTAGATGTTGTAGTATCGCATATTTTTTCCTCTCGTAACAAGTTTATCCATATAGTAATACTTTTTACATCTAAAATATTTCATTTATCTTTATAAAATCAATGGATTATTTATTATAACAGTGTTTTCATATTATAAAAACAAAAAGGATGAAAATGTGACGTCATATTTTTACTTATACTCTCTCTCCTTCTTGTAACATTTTTATACCCCTCCTCCCCTCTCGACCCTGACGTCATTTTAGAACAGCCCCAATATTGTTTCTGTGTCATTATTTTTGTTAAAATGTTTAAGCTACTATTCGGAAGTTATCTATATTTTCAATATATGTCTATGAAATTATAGCTAAATTTTGATAATACAATTTCTCCTAAATATTATAATTTCTTAAAGTGAAGAAATAAACCCGTTGGAAATAATATTTCTTTTATTGTGAGACTTTTCGATTAGTCTCTATACTAAGCATTATTAATCAAAAGACAGGGAGACAACGTGTACAGGACTAGTAGTATATATATGTATAATATTAAATTGAGTATACAATTAACTTTAGCAGTGTTACATAATATGATAGTATTGCATAATATAAAAATATATTATTAAAATTGCTAATAAATACAAAAATACATCTAGCATTATAAAATCACCTTAGAAGAAAATCCATAACAGTCACCAAAATCATGAAATATATGTACAAATCGAAGCTATAGGGTTTAGTAAGATACAAAGAAGAGAGTGTGAGGGCATTAATCAAGGATTTAGCTGTCGGGATATTAATGTTAATAAAGCAGGCGTTAAGAAAAAAGGTATTATTATGTTAAATTTTATAAGAGTTGCTTCAACGATGTACCGAACTTTAAAATTATTGCAATTATTAATAAGATTAGAGGTGGAGAAATCGATTGTGTGGCCATGAAAATGGAGTAATTAAAAAGAAGCATTATTAATATTTTTTAGTTGTCAAAGCGGCTTCAAGTTCTTTAAAACGAGTGGATAAATCCCGACCCGTTTTTCTTCCGATAATAATTTTGATTGATATGGTTAGTAAATACTAACCGAAAGGTTTCGCAATATTAGAATTATTATTTCCACTGTGGGTTTATTCTTTATTTTATGATGAACAATGGCATTAGTGTTTCTACAATTCTATTATAATTTATATTTGCTAAATGTTTTTATGTGGCAATCTTTTTTTTACTTGCATAAGTTTCAATATTTTCCGATTTAGTATAGTGTAAAGATTATTTACATTATACTAAATCGAAAGAACCAACAAAAGTGTATTACAAGAAATTCAACCTAACATTTCACTTGATGGTCAAATGCTAAAGACTCGGCTCAGTTATTTTGGTCACATACTGCGTAGAGATAGAAATAATTTAGAAAAAGTGATTATGCTCGGAATGACTGAAGGAATACGACGACGTGGCAGACCACAATTCAATAGATGGATTCTATTTCAAATGACACCAATCCGAGCCTGATTGACATGGTGAGGAAGGCACAAGCCAGAGCAGGATAGAGGGATTTCATTCATATGGTCACCAGGAGCCGGAAACGACTCGACGGAACTTAGAAGAAGAAAGATTATTTATTTCTAACATATACTCTTCTTATGTGTTCAAAATTTCAAAATATTCCTTAGTATATACATATACACCGCAAATATGTATATAATGACAATTCGAAAAAAGCATTAATGTTACGCTATGTATACATAGATTTAAAATTAAAAATGATTCATAATGTATAACATAAAGACATCCTTTTTCATGTTATATGACTTAACGGAATAACCAGCGACTACCCGGAAAATAACATTCCTTGGAAATAACATTGCAAATTATGCAAATCTAAATTGATGTCAACGACCGAAAGAATACACTTTATACATATTCTGTTATATTTAACATTATAATTAGTTTTTTGGTCAAAATTTTTACGCAAATGGTCCTAATTGCAATCCATGGGCATATAGTAGAAATAAATTGAAGGAAATATATGGTGTCCTCACATGAACAATTCAACTACAGTTGCGATGAATGATTAAAAAATGATCTCTTTACTCTAAGTTGATAATGCAGCCATTACTTTTATTTAAATACACAATAATATTAATATTATTATTAATAATAAGAAGGTAAATAAAAAATAGATTCAAAACGAGATTTTTTTTAAATAACTGATAGATGGATAAAAAAATCGTACAGCATTTAACTTTTAAACGATAAAATTGACGCAGATATACAATAGATACAATTAATACCTAAGAATTTAAATTAATATTATACATTGAAAAGCATTAATATAAAAAGTATTATTTAGACATTTATTACATACAATTAATACTAGAAGTGATAGAAAGAATAAACTGAAATGACTAGGTATTATTAAAAGTAACCGACATAAATGGAATAAAAGAATTTAATCTTCTTGATGTATTAACATGAGGGAGAGAACGACGGCGACGGAGAAGTAAAAATTTCAAAATTTGTGAGTGAAGGACACGTTTAAGATTTAATAAGGCACAATTCAACAGCTTATAGTGTCTCGTTTCAATCTCTTTTGATTAACATCGGGAAGACAGTTTTGGCTACAGTGAAATTCACAGATGATATTGTGAAATCTTTTCACTAATTTACGAATCTTAAGTTTATCCGTTACTTTGATGGATCCGACATAGAGTGATGAACCATAGTTAATTGTGGTTTGAAAAGAATTATAGAGAGCTATAAGTTGGGTTTTTTTGTGAAGGTTTTAGAAGACGAATTAAGTGTAGATTTCTGCTTTCTTGCTTAATGTAAAAGTTTATGTGAATGGTTAAGACAGATTATGAATTATAAAAATTCCAAAAATATTAATCAGTGTTTTTTTCTTTTATATGTTTGAGACAGTCATAATTAGGTATGTATAATAGTTATTTTTCATTATATAGTTATCTTCCTGGTTTTATTTTAATTTAAAGTAATTCCATAATTTCCGACCATTTGGTAAAGTTTTCCAGTTCAGTTAAACATTTTGCTTTATCATCAGTTGAAGAATAATGACAACTTTTCAATACAATATCGTTAGCATACATATAAATGATAATAATAAAATATTTTGCTTTAAAGGGAGCCATAAAAGTAAAAAATAAAAAATAGATAGAAAGAATAACACCTTGTGGTACATTAGGTAACATAAACCAAATCACTGATTGTATTATTGTTAGAGAACACGTTTTTTACAATTAATCGTGCAACTGTAAGTAGCATTTAATGAAACCCGCACAGGGATGGTTCTTGTTTTAATCTCTTTATGAGTATGTTATGTGAAATCGTATCAAAAGCTTTGCTGGAATTGAAACTAATAAGCGAAACTGCTTTGACATGAATTTCTTGATTAAAATTAAGTTGCTAACAATAGAATTAACAGCACAGATTGTGTTACTCAATTTTCGAAACCCAACTGATTTCTCTATAGTGTTCTGTGAAGATATGATGGAGCCGGTTTAGAATTAATTGCTTAAAGATTTTCAATATTATAACTGGAAGTAAAAAGATAGGATTGCGAACAGCCATAGTGGTGTTTTTACATTTTGGTGTGGGTATAACTTTGGTGACCTTCTATTTATTAGGCATCGCCATTTGTTGCAAAGAAGTGTTGTAAATATGAGCAAGAGGTTTGTTTAAAATATTAAGAACAGTTTTAAGAATGACTGTAGGAAAATTATCATTACCAGTGAATACGTTATTTTTAACCGATGAATATGACTTTCAATTTCATCAGGATTGATATGAGAGCACCAAAGGGGGAATTAAAACCAGGTATAGTAGCAGCTATAGAATAAGTATTGCGGTCTATGTGACAACATGACGCAAAAAGATTGTTAACTTCTGTTGCAGAATAAGAAACATTACTATCTTCAATTGATTTGTTTCTATAATTATCAACAATGTTTCAAATACCACGCTTGTAGTTAATTGACTTCTTAGCCAAGAATAGTTTAACTTTTTTAATTTCAAGTTTAGTGTTAATCTTCTAAGGCTAATAACGATTAAAAGCTCTAAAAGCGTTCTATTGTTTTTTAATTAGAAATTTTCTAATTGTGGTGATCCATGGTTTATCATTGGACGTCATAATAATGACATAACTATATAGGGATTGAGTTGACAGATGCCAAAATAAGGCTATAAAACAAGTCATATTTAGTGTTGACATTATCATTAGGACAATTGTAAAGTTTAGCCCAATAGATGTCTGAAATAAGATTACAAAATGTAGCTAAGTTTTTATTACGATAATCATGCATTGACTTATTTTTTTCGTCATTTTTCAGTTTGCACCAACCAGACAAACTATGTGGTGGCCAGAAGAACTAAAAGGTGGATTAATTACACAATTGTGGTAAACGGAGTTCAAGAAACTATCAACCAAATAAGGTGCAATATTGCGTCACCACGAGTAGGATTGAGTACTTTATTATGAAGGTCATGATGGTTTAAAAAATATTAGATAAATTAAAATACCCAAAAACTATACAATTGTCATAATAATAAATTAACTTAGCCTCATAAGGACAATTAGAAATAAAGTCAGCTATTTCCTGCTGGAGAGTATAGAGGCTTGTGAGGATTAATTTGGGTTCAATTATTTCTTTAATATTAACTGTCTTTGTAAAGAAGCATTTTAATTGATATAAAATTGTTTAAATAGACAAAGTAAGCACGCCTTTTGATAAAATTAAAGCACTTATATGTAATTGATAAAATTCACTATTGGGACGTAATATTTTTGTACTGCCTATATAATATATCCTATGTTAGATATTATGTGGTACTTTTTTCAATATTTTTAGGGATCAATTTTCTTTCTTTTTTTGTGTTATGGAATATTTTGACTTTCTTTCTGATTTCTTCAATTTGTAGTATAGTGTTACTTGTTCTTGTGGAATTAGTTTCTTTTAAATAATTCATAATAATGTTAAATCGGCAGCTGAGATCTGCGAAAATCACTTTACTGTACACTCCAACTGTATATTTTTATTTTGTGATGAATAAATGTATTTTCCAAATATCTATCGAAGTTATTTATATACGGCGGTAATATTAGATTCCACTACACAGAATCCTATTTATTTGTGTTATACCAAGTTTATCGTTCGCTAATTATATCGTAGTGTTATCATCAGGAAAAATGAATAGGAAGAGATTGTACCAAAGAGTAGATAATAAAAATATCGTTTTCTGTCAGTATAGGAAGTATTTCACAAACAAGCATACGTGGTGGTCACCTTAATGGTCATTTCGTGTAATTGATATCAGTAGAATATTTTGCAGTTCATGGAAAAAATTAATTAGCATTCCCTGACATATATAAATTAGGTATTTAAGTAAAATCTTTTATGGGTAAACAACACGAAGCATGTTTAGTTACGGACAAAAAGTATAAAATATATTGGTTAAGATTTCCTGATTAATCAATTATGTTCTTCATTAATTTAAGACTAAAATATAACTATATTTTAATAAAAATTAGTTTTGCTATACTATCCTGTATACAAAGTAAAAAACTATTCTAAAAATAGCGGTTTTCATATAATTCTAAATATTGATTTAATTTGTTTGCTATAGGTATAGATAGATAAATCTTTGTATAACAAAGTTTCATTTCTACATGTGTCTAAATTCTGTATTATTTAGAATAATTAACTATAGATCAAACTCTATGGACATGATATAATGTAACATATTATCAATAGGTAAGTACTTACTTAAATGATGTAAAAGTTTATTATGACTAAATTACTTCCAACTTTAGGTATAATTTTATATTTTGGATTATACTGCTTACTGGACAAATAAAGTAGAGCTAATATAACGATATTTGAAAATTCTGAGTTTACACTGTTGTAAACATTCTTTAGCATTTCAGCATAAAAAACAAAGTACATATTATATAAAAGGTATGATTACGTATCCATATAAATATTGATTTAACGGATATGTTATTTGTTATAAGGGGCATAAAAAATGTTAAATCTGTTAAAAGTCATAAAATAAGTCGAAGTTAAATATATATTTAAATGTATTGAATTTACTAAAATTTCCGAACAACCTTTCATTAAATTATTTTAATGTTTGTAAATAAATATCTTAAATAATCAGAATCTATTCCATGATATAAAACTGTCAAAATGAGTATAAACATACGATTAAGTATAGGTCGTAATTTTAACTTGCTTCTTAAAAAATGTAATTAATATTTAAAACTTAAGCGAATAGTAATCCGGTTAATTATATAGTTACTGCAAAGTATTTAATTGACCAACTTTTACTTACAATCATGACTGCAGGTTATTTGTATTTGTACAACTAATACCAGTTACAGCCTCACATGCCTTACGACTAGACATTTTTATATTTTTTACCTTGTGACTTTTTTTATTTCGTTGTGGGAATATTTAAGGCCCCTCTGCCACATTCTTGCTGTGATTTTTAAATAAAATAATGGAGCAGTGTAAGCTTTCGTGACTTTTCTTAAAATAAAGCTTTTCAACGTTTAATGATTAATAATTATTAAAAAATGAATAAAACGTACTTCTAATTAAAAAAGTTCTCTCTCGAAATCGATAAAATTCTGATTCGGGTTTTCATTTCTTTATATCATTTTTTATCATTTTTATAAAAAAATTTATTTGGAAGCATTTTACAATGGAATCGTGTTGAAATATGTTAGAAAACATGCTCATTTAATAATGCATGCAAAGTTTCACAACTCTACACTATTTGGAAATTTAATTCCTAAAAGGGGAAGCCTAATGGATGCCAAAAATGCCGGTTATGGATAGGGTTACTGTTTCTAAAATATAATCTAGCATTATATATTATAGCTAAAAAAACCAGGACAAATACGTGCCTTGTTATAAATTATAAATATTTAAAATCTACTTTATATCTATCTATCTACATGTGTAAATATTTATACTTACGTATGTATAATTGTATTGAATATAGGGGTTCAATCAATATAGGGGTTCAATCAATATAGGGGTTCAATCAATATAGGGGTGCAATTAATATAGCGGATAAACTTTCTCTGGTTGTCATATATAGTTCCTAGATTTTCAAAGAGATAAGTACTCGAAGACGATCATTGATTTTCTATCTTGTTTAATTGTTAAATATAAATCATGCACATAAAATATACAATTAATAAAATATCCAGCATTTTTGTGTATTTCAGTGAAAAGTTGTAATTACAGAATGGCATAATTTTCATATAATATATAGAGACATAATAAAATATAATTGTTGAAAATTCGGCAACATCCTAACATTCAATTAAACAAATGTATACTTCATATATATTTAGAATCGAAAATACATCAAATATAGAGATCAATTAGACAAGCAGATAAACTAATTGATTATAATTTATTTTTCTCGTAAACTATAACTCGTGTTCTAATCATAACCAAATAAATAGACAGTGTCTATATACCAGGGTTTAATGGCAAATATCACAAAGTTCAGTAATGCGTGGATAAAATTCAGAGTAGATTATGTCCCTTTGACTTGTAAATAAATTTTTATTTACCAAATTTAAGATTATTTTTAGTTTATAAAGAAATTTGAGCTTAAAAATATTTTTTGTAAAATTATGCAAATATTTATTAAGTTTAAATATAATTTATATAAATTAAAAATTATATTACATTAAAGAATTCTTTATTCACGGCTTAGAGAGTCATCAAAAATTATACTCTAAACTTATGCATACTGGATTTTTTGAGCATCCATGTCTCCAACTAATAAATAATATAACCTTTATAATTTATAAACTGTCGAATAGAATAGTTTTGAAATTTCGGATGGATGTAGTTAAACAAAGATCTTTTGTGATATATTCCATCGCAAAATAGTCAAAAATATTTACAATTAAAAAAATAGGTAAACTATTCATATTCATCTTTTTTAATAATTAAATTTATTTTTTTCAAATGTTTTTTGTAAGAAACTGGTGTTTAATGTACTTTGTAAATTATTACATGCAATTAATCAATACCCGAATAAGAGTTTCGTCAATTTTGAATGAGATATTATTTTTATATAAAAGTATGTTTTAATCACTTTTACAATGAGGTATATTTCTAAATTACAGATTACATGATTTTGTACAGAATCAACAATATAGCGCTAAATGTTATAAAACTTTATTTTATGAAAAGTCACGGAAGTTTATATTGCTCCATATTTTAATTTGATATTTACGGAAAAGATGCGTGAGAGGGTCCTCAAAGACCCCTCTCCCTTACCCTTCTTCCCCCTTCCCTCCCCTTCTTTCTCCTTTCCCATCCCCTTTCTTTCCCTTCCTCTCCCCTACCCTTCCCTCCACTCCCCTTCCTTTCCCCTACTCTAGTAAGTGTGATCTTTCAATCCAACTGTTTTTCACAGGCGGCATCAACCGCAAATTACATGTAGCTATAATATTAAAGCAAGAAATGACAAAAATATGACTTGACAGTTTTACAATTCCGCATGCAAATTTCTTCTCACAATACATATTAATAAAGCCAGCAAATAGAGAAAAAAAGGACATTTCGGGAGAAATATGTAGTTATTTGAAGTCGAACAAATGGATAACAAAGTAGAGGTGAATCTCCATTGCATTATGTGACGCTTAGACACGAAAAGTAAGCGAGGCGAGATATTTTTGGAATACAAATATAATTGGAACTTTTACTGTGACGTTAGGGGTACTTGAGCTTGGGTACAAAATAGAAGCTTGCGTAGTAGAAATTGTCACATTGTATTGAAATTAGGATTTCTAAATATGCAGATGAGAAACAACAAGAAAATCATAATCGTGTAAGATATTGAATAATATTTTAAAAAGCAATTTCTTTGAAAAATTTTGCTAAAAATATTTTTGTTTCTTTAAAAGAGAATTTTGAATTAGGTTTACTAAAATAAAATGTGTTATAATTTTATCACGTCAGCCCATTTTTTTACATTTATAACTTAAAAATATTGTTTTTAATGTTTAACACTACAAATTATTAATATTTTGTAGAAAGGTAATTTAATATTTAAAGTCAATATTTTCAATATTTCAATTAAATTAATTTTTGCTTAATTAGAAAAATAAGAATTAAGCAGAGAGTCTAGGCAAAAAAATATAACGAGACAATATATAATATAATTAATGTTGATAATTTTGTAGGTTGATGATACATACAGATTGTAAAAATTAATAAATGTATAGAATAAAATACATTTTGAGATATACATGCCTAATATAACATTTAGTAAATTATTATGTACTATTATTGTACAACAATAAACATATATCATTATTAATATCTATTACATTAGTTGAACTATGTTACAAAGGCTACATTAACTATTTAAGAGTTCCATATTGTATTTTTTTTATTTGATTTAAATATATACATAGTATACATTAAAACACTTTCATTTTTAAATCTGTCCTACAATTCCATTTTTTATGTAACTAAATTATTTGATTAAAATACATTTATTTCGTAGGCTATTTGGCTATTTACGTTATATATTAATTCTTGTTAGATTAAAATGTACTTATTTTTCTTCTTAAGTACTATATAAATATTATACCTACAATTTTGTATTTTACAAGCCTTTAAAAATGTGTTTCGCAACTGTAAATCATTATTTAGAACTATGTATAATACTGCCATAAAATCATTTCATTCATTGTGAAAACTCAGCCATTGCAGTTACTAATAATCCGGTAGTAGCTACTATAAATCTGTCACTCAGGTCAGCATTCAAGTAAAACAAATTCAAATACTCCCTTTGGAATTAATATAGAGTAACACAAGAGTAACACAAGAGTACAATGCTTGGGATTCATAAATGGACTCCTTAAAATGTATTGGTAGAGACACTTTTTTATTTAGAGATGTATGTATAGGTATATACACATTTTCCCACTTATATATATAAGTGAATTTTTGATATATAGAATTATTTTGGATCTTGTCGGTAAATATTTATAAAAAAGGATTTAAATATTTTATAAATTATTTGCAAATATAGACTTCCACTTTATTTCCGTATAGTTTTCCAGGAGAAATAGTTAGAAAAAAAGTGGAATATAATTTAACTTATTCAGGCTATTATTATAAATGACTAGAAGATGAATTTACTTTTTAAAGCGAAACAATTATGTTTTAATAATCGTAATTAAAATCATGCTGTAAATTTTATAAACACTGTTATTAATTTCGGAATGCACTGTAATTTAACTGTTTAAAAAAACAAATTACAAAGTTTGAGTAATCACATAAAAAATACTTTTTAGTTTACACCTCAAAAGTTTGCTTCATAATTTGAAATAATTATACTATTACAGAGTATATGACTGTTTTTGTTTTTTTGTATTTTGTAAATATGCTTGCTAAGTGGAATAAATGAATATGTGATACAATAATATCACAGAGTATATGATTGTTTTTTGTATTTTGTAAATATGCTTGCTATGTGGAATCAGAAAGATGATGTTTATGTTAATTTTGTTTCACATTTTATGAGAAAATTAGATAAATCGTTTAATAAAACATTCTGTAAATTCCTTTTTTGTAATTATTAATTTAATATGAAATGCATAATACGACTATGTATTAATTGTATATGTCTTAACTTTTTTTTCTAAATACAAATAACTATTTTATTTACATTATAAAGTTATAAGATAACTATTCTCTGTTATATACTACAAAATGTTTGCACGATATCTACGTTTATATTCAATAGGATTGTATAGATATTATAGAATATTATTATTCCTAAAAAGATCCACTGAACAAAATTTGCTTCAACATATGAAATTGAGCCATTTAATTATTTATATACTTGATTAAAAGACTTGAATACAATTTTAAATGTCGGTATCAAAGAAAATAAAGAAATATATACATATATATATATATATATATATATCAATTATTACTGTATCTACGACACTACAATATGCAGTCAAAGTACTACGCGCAATTCACGAAATAAAATTACATTTTAACCAAAGAAAGTAATTAAAAATACTATATATTATGTATATCATACACGTTGGAGACAGAATTACATAGCGTATAAAAGACTTTAAATCTAATATAATATAATACGATATCTGTAAGATTCTACATAATATGTGTTATGTATAATATAGGTATATAGACTTCTTTGTAAAATAGCTATCATCGTGGCACTATAAAAATGGCAGAAGAATTACTGTTTGAATATAAAATGGATGTAAAATTATAAAATGAATGTCACAAATTTTACAAAGCAAGAATATGTTACTGGAGACATTATACTATTTATGTGTATATATATTTATATAAATTTATAAATACAATTTTCATTCTCGTATATATATAATTTAAATAACTATCAACAGAAATGTAATAAAACAGAGAATAATTATATTAGTTTCAATTCTAGAACCATCAGTGAATTAATAAATCACTTCGAATGAAACTAAAATAAACAGCCACTTTTTCAACAATGGGTACTTAGTACCTACTAATTTTTTCACTTAAAAAGGTAAATTATATTTTAATAAAAATAAATGTCTTTTAATTCTTAAATAAATTTTAATTTAGACAAATTAATAATAATAATGTTAATAAATAATAAGTCTTGATATCATTATTTAAATATAGATAAACCTAAATTAAGAAAAAAATAACAATATTTTATATTTGCAAAGAGATGATGAAAATCTTCAAACTGAACATATCAATATAAATATTAACAATTAATATGAAAGATTTATTAACTTTAACGCTAAAGATATTACCAGGGGGTTATAAATAAACTCCAAATACGTACATCATAGTGATAAAGGCGATCTAATAGGTGCAACTTTATTTAGAATATTTTCATCATTTCCAAATGTACTTTTCCATTTTATAATAAGATTAATATGTAATACTTAATTTTGTTAGAATTTTAATATGATTTGCTGATTTAATATGTTTTATTCATAGACTCAATGAGACGATGAAGTAATTCATACGGTAAAACGCAATACGTTTTATTTAGACTGCTTGATCTGGATAAAGGTAGTTTATACATACATATACATATATATACCAATGTCTCTTTTGCCTCTCAGTCTACTTTTATGATCAGATTAACTATTTTGTATAAAACATTTTTGTATAAGTTTCCTAATTTGATATTTAAAAGTTTAGGTTCTACAGCGTGTTTTTCTACTTTTATTTTTTAAATTTTATTAGATAATTAGTATTTTAGAATCATTCTTGATTATTGACATTAAAAAAATAATTATTTATTTTTATGTATTTATCCTGAATTTTCATAAACGTTTTAATTTCAGGCAATTGGTTAGTTTTGTCAAAACGACACCCCTTATTTCTTATTTCACAGTAATATATTATTTCATTATAAATTGTTTTTAAAAATCATAACATATTATTTTAAGCTTTTATATAGTGTATATACTCGATTTGTAATATACCACACTTTTTAGTTATGGAATAAACTGTAAATTAAATGCTGATTTCAATTTTATTTTTAATGACAACATTTTGTATTTAACTACACTCTATTAGATAATACGCAATTGTTTTAACTTTTTGACTTGTAAATATTTCAAAATTATTTTAAATGAAAAATATAATACTTTTATAACACCTTTAAATTTATGTAAATTACAAAATAAAACTTTTATGTTTAGACTTCTAAAAATTCGTCATTTTGAAAAAATTTGTATAAACTGTACATGTGAATATTTTTTGTTAAACGGGCTTAACAAATAAAAAGTAACTTAGAAAATGACTTAATCAGAAATTAGACTATAGAAACTGTAGATAAAAGTATGTAATTTTGTCGATATTAATAATTAAAATACTTTATATCTTGTTTCTGACGATAATTTTTAATGCATTCGTTTATATGTAAAATATATTGCTTCAAATGCATGTGCTTCATTTCTGATAATGAAACTTGTTTGTCATTTTATTTGCTGAATTTAATTTTCATAATCACGCAAAATTAATGTTGTCGATGTAAATATGGTAATTTAAAATTCAAAGTGAAACGTATACTCAAAATGGTATTTTTTGTAGCATTGCAAATAATCTAAATTGGAGAAGTAATAATTTTGGTACGAGCTATTTTTCTGTACGTATTTACTGTCATCGGAAACATGTTCTGAAGTAGAAAATTCGAAATTTGAACAGGGAAGCACTTGATCTTGAAATTAAAATATAAAATATATTTGTATTTAACTAAATCATGCATAACATCTATAACTGCAACAAGCAATTTAAATACATATTTTTTGCTTTTGGCGCCAACAATCCTGTTATCTAATATATATAAATACTTCAAAAATGAATAATTTTATCATTGAAATGCCTCTGCCAGGCAATAGAATGGCGTATTTCTACATGTATTTTTAGTTAAAATATTTCATAATATTTCAAGGTGTGTTTGTGGTAAAATTCTCTATAAAATTAAGATATGATAAAAAATTTATAATTCAATGCTTTCAAAATAGTACTATTTGTTAAATTAACTAACAGATAAGATTTCGTCCGAATGTGAATATTTTTGTCAAGAAATGTTATCACCATTTAAGTGCATGGATAACTAAAATATTATATTATTAAGTAATTTTTGCATCAGTTTTTTTATTTTATTTTTATAAAATTCTTTCAGTAGATATAAATAGTTTATTTGACATTTTAATTTGGTTTTGCTCATCAAAGCTATAAATGCTTTTATTCTTTTAAAATATTATAACTAATTGTAAAGATTAAAGATAAAATATTCATAATCGAAAAAAATATTAATTCTATTCTCGTAACTACGTAGTAAAATATGAAGCGAATAGCACCTTTATATATTTATTTGTTTTTATTAATGTATTTATATGTCTATGGTTATGGCTATTAAAAATATTTGGACTATATTTATACAAATAGAAATATTACAAAATATTTTAAACACCAAAAAAGAACAAGAATATATATTAAAATTAAAATACTGTATAAAAGTATTGCCGCTGGCAATATCCATCGTTTTTAAAATTAATAACGAAAGTTAAAAAATAAAAGAATAACTGTATTTATGCTCACAAAAATACTTTTATTTAGTCCGGGACAAATAGAAATTTTACTTTATTTTATCTATGCAAGATTCAAATTAATTTTTATTTGGTTCAGATCAAATTAAATTTTTTAGATTTCATCTGGTCCAAATAGAAATATTCCTATATTTTGTTTTGATCAAATATGACAACATTTTTATGTTCTCCGAATCAAATAGCTATTTATATATTTTTTATCAATGTAAAATACTAATTTATTTTTATTTAGTTTTGATCAAATAAAGAAATATATAATTTGGTTTAAAAAAATGTTTTTTGTTTGGTTAAATCAAAATCAAAAGCAAATTTTTCTTGGTTCGACCGATTTATAATTGGTCTAGACTAATTTCAAATATATTTTTTACATATAAATTTTTATTTGGTCAGGACTAATTAATCATGTTTTATTTTGGTTAAAACGAAATAAACAAGAAATCGTATATTGTATAGATAAAATAAATTAAGATTTCTATTTGGTTCGGACTAAGCAAAAATATTTTCTTTATAAAAATATAGCTGTATTTTTAATATCTTACTTTCGACCTTAACTTTAAAAATTGTGGATATTGCCAGCGCCACCGATTTTTATGTTATTTTCTTGTGTTGAAAGTATTTCCTAAGAGATTCTATTTGGTCCGCTATCTGGTCAATTTTATATTCGATTTTATTGACATAAAACGTTTAAATAATTGAAGTCAACAAAGAAAGGAAAATATATTATTATTGAAGTAAATATTGAATTAAATGTATAAAACTTGTATATAATATATTTCATACTTTTAACAGAAATTATTAGAAAAATATGTTATATTTGGAAATTTAAAAATAATGTTGTTGGTGAATGATTAATGATCACAGCTATGTGCAAGGTGAATGTTTTACGGTACGAGTATAAGTCAGTAAATCAAGGGGTAAGGCAATAAGACAATAGGAAGAACATGCTAAAATAATAACTTATAGGGTTCCTTATGAGATTTGCATGTCTATTTATTACATGTTTAATAATTTTGATTTGCTTTTCGTGCACCACTGCTACAGAAAATAACATACTGATTTAGTTTGTCAAATGAAACAAACTATTTTATTACAGGGATAATTTAATTTTAAATATACCTATATCTTTAATTCTGCATGTATTTATTATCTACCGAAAAAATCACAAATTTATAATACAGAGTTTTCATAAAAGACTTTCATATTAAAATCGATTGATTGACAGGCATATGTTTTACATGTAACAAAGTGCCAGTTGCATGTTGCGGCAGTGACGAGGGAATTTGCGCTGCTGTAGCTTACATGATGAAGTCAATCAGTTACAACATTGATAAAAAATATGCTAAGTATGTGATTCCGTGACTACGCATCCAAATATACGTTGAACTACTAATCGATAACAGAAGAAGTTTGTCTAGATTCTGAAGTAAGTTATATAATTTCAATTTATATTAATATATATATATATATATATATATACATTTATATCAAAGGGTTAAGACCATTTATAAACAGTGTGGTGCATAACTGCCAGTCTGTGGTTGTAAAAAATATTTCTTGTCAATTTTATATAAATTTATTTGCAAAAATAGAGTATAATGATTATTATTTACCAACTTTATTGAAAATATTGTCTATTAATTTATTTACAAAAATAGAATACAAAGAATATGATTTACTAATAGTATTCAAAATGATGTCCATTAACTTGATACATAATAATAGACTGCCCAGTTACTTATGCGTCACCCTGTATACTATTTACTTCAAAAATATAAGTATATTAACACACAAGCTTATCTGTATAAATTAATATTAAACAATTGGTAAGGTACCTATTAATTTACATTTACATTTATATTATATTAATAATAATATTAGATACGCACCCATATACAAATGTATTTTATCGATAAAAAATTAAACTTTCTGATCATGTAAAGATTTTAAAGTACTATATACATATTATTACAAATAGGTGTATCCCTTAGTAAATTTAACGTGTGTGTGTCCATAATATTCTAACATCGTTACAAGTTGCGTATATAAAGGATATCTATCGCTTACTTTATACTATTACAAACTACTGAACTAAAACATTTCACAGAAGTTTTGGAACTAAATAAAAAAGAGTTCTAACACTCTTAATGTTTAACATTTAAAACAACAATAGTATATATATGTCATAACCTGTTTAATTGGTTCATTTAATAATCCGTTAATTTATTATACATACTTTTTTATGTTAAAAACAAATATGAAATTAACATTTATTAGTTCAATTATGAAAAGATTTTTTTTATATTACTGGTTTATTTATATTTATACATTTATATATTTTAAATTTATACATACATATCTACACTAAATACCGCTATGTGCTCTTATAATATTGAAATTCACTAATTAATTATAGATATATTATTGTTCTATAAACGGGACAATAAACTATATTATGTAATTGAAGTACTTACAAGATAACTTATCATATCTCGATCTGTCATTTTCATTGATCTATCGTATATGCGCAAAACATATATCTCAAACAATAAACAGTTGCGTTTGCAAGTTCGAAAACAATTTACTTTAATGTTCATTTAACTATATGTTATTAACATGTGTTTGGCGACATATCTCGCATTAATTCATTAGATGTTACTACTTTTTGCGTAATTACTATATGCATTGAATTAGTGGCTTAATTATTTTAAAAGTAATTGATACATAATCTGTAATTTTAATTTATAAATTAATTGTTGTAGGTAACAACTGCAGACAATATATGGCAACATGAACTAAATAAACTATATTTCTGTAGAATATAAAAATAACGAAGTGATGTCAACAATATAACAGTAATTACTTATTATGTGTAAAAATGTTATCAAACTTAATTTCTAGACATTTTTGTAATATTAAAAAGGATAAATCTTGCCAATCACACCATATATAGTTTGTTAGAAAAAAATACGCAAGACTAAAGGCTTATAAGTGCGTCTTTAGGTCACAGACTTCTGTACAAATAGAGGTCTAAGCTCTAGGTAAGTAGGTATATATATGTATTAAATATATTTCCGATTGAAGACAGACAATATGATTAGCAATTACATGAGAATATTGGACAAACGTAATCGCTTTGACGCCAGATTAACGACCCTGGGGTGGGACAACACGGCTGGAGGAATTCTTGCAATTGAGTACGATTGAATATCGAGTTGACTGAAACGATAATGCCGAATTGACTTTCTCATAGAAGTCACCCTACTACCAATAGCACAGTAAGTGAATAATTATTGTATTTTTATATATTCTGTTTCCGCTTTTCCGATTTTTACTATCACCTTTCTGCCATATTGTCCGTATTGAGAACAGGTAAGTTGGGTAATTTTCACATAAAATTGATTGGTAAAAGCGAAAATATATTGCTCTACTGTTAGACATGCATTGCGGGAAATATATCGATAATAATATGTATAAGGGTTTATATAAACTCTCAATTATTATTCCGTTATAACCGTTACCTTCTATACAGCAAACCAAATTTTTGGTAGTCATCTATGTTTTACTCTTGAAAGTTGAGAGCACTGTATATAACAATACAATATATCATCAATAATATTGTAATATATATAACAATACAATATATCATCAATAATATTGTTATTATCAAAGTTTTTGGTTTTACAAACTATGAACTGTTATTGATTTTGATTTTAATTTTAGTAATAATTATAACAGCTCAGTTGATTCAATTATTTTTTTATATTAAATACATCTCCATATATTGTTAACTATTTCAAATTATTATTTTCTGTACTTTTATTAACGAATCCTTTATATCGTAAAACTATATATTCTGAAGTAAGTCAAAATTATTCAATGCGATCTATGTAAATATGTAAATTTATGAAAATATCAATATTTAGGTTAGTCGATAATGTTTAATCTGAACTTAAGTAATATGTATAGTAAATAAAGTGTATATATTTTTAGAGTCTAGGTATATAATCAAGCTATATAGAAATGATAAATATTAAACGAATAATAAAAAACTGGGGAAGCAGCAACAGTATAGACACTGTTGTTGTGCCACTGACTAGTGTGTGCGCGATGGGAGAATGCGAGGATATTGTGCGGGATTGAGAAGGTGCAGGACCTGGCGGACGAGCACCTCGTGTCACGGTTCCTTCGGAGAGTCGCCCATAAGTGAATAGCTTAACGGGGAGCCGGTAACCGCAACAACAACAACCAGAAAACATAAGCTCCTACAGACCGATATGCTTAACATCATGCATAGGGAAGCTCATGGAAAGAATTTTGAATAAAAGAATCATGTTCACCCTTGAAGACAGAAAGCTGCTGAACGTGAACCAGTCTGGCTTCAGATCAGGTAGAACAGGAGAAGACCAACTGATTAG
>JAYRBW010148676.1:0-14501 GCA_036023295.1 Invenusta paracnida | reverse complement strand
AATTGTGATATTCAGCACTATATTTTTACTATCCTGATTTCATTAATGAGCATAATAATGCTTTTTGAAGTAAAAAGTATATCTTAAACAGACTTAAGTTTCTGAAATTAATTTGGTTTGTTTACAAAAAGACATAAGTTGCATATGTTTCAACATTTTAATAAATTGACTTATGTCTTTTTGTAATATTGCCAATGATATGATTATAATAGGCTTTAAAAGGGTACTTATTACATTTTAGGTACAGGACCTTTAGCTTTAGCAGGAAATTTTATTAACTTTAAAAAAGTAATTTATTGTTATAAATTGAACAACACCCAGTTATAGCACTATAGATATTAAGTACAATTATTTTTAAATGTTTTGCTAGCCATTATATAAATTAATAAAACATTCCTGCTTGATATCACTAATACCTTAGACATATTAACCATTATACATTATTAAATGTTCTATTATACATTTGGTTTCTTATAATGCTGAGCTTGATATTATAACTTGATAAGAATGCCCCACTAGTCCAAAAAGTTATATAAAAATGTCTTACTTTTATAGATTTATAAAAAAATTCCCACTTGGTATTTCAAATACTTTATATGTCTCATTACACTAAGTTATAAATTTTATATAAATATTTAAATATCAATGTATGTAGGTAGGTATATATTATTATTACACCAAGCTTAGCATTTTATTCAACTATAATGTATAATAGGACATATAAAGTATTTTTGACGTCAAACAGGATGTTTTTATTAATACATAATAGCACTGAGATATTTTTATGAAATTAAAGAGTCTAGCAGGATGTTTTTTAGTTATAATATCAAGCTTGGCATCTTATGCAACTATAATATATAATAAGATATCTGAAATATTTGTGACATAAAATGGAACATTTTTATTAATGCATAACAACTAGGGTGAAATGTTTATGAAATTATAGCATCTAGCAGGGTGTTTTTATAGAGTTATAACAATAAAAAAAAATTTTGTTCTCTTAACTTTAAAAGATCTGTTTAATATATAATGACTATATACATGTATGTGTGTATTATTTAATTGTATAGAAATTACTTTTTTTAATTATAAAAAATCTCCCACTAAAAGTCCTGATAAACATTGCACTTAAGTTTAATGTCTTTAAAAATATGATTATATATCTCTTTATAAAAATATTGAAAATTTATTAGAATATTTTATACTTTTTTATGTAGAAACAATATCATAAAAATTATATAATTATAATGTCAAATTTATATAGTTAAAAAATCACATTTTAAATTATTGATTTTTAGACTAAACTTTATAGATACATATAATCAATTCTTGCATCAATACACTTCAGATAAAAATAGGTACATTTCTTTTCTAAACATATTTTTATGTAGTAGGGCACAGTTTATTTTAATAGTTAAAAAATGAATAATTTATAAGTTATTTTATAAAAAATAATTTTATAGGTACCAAATTGAGATTAAATGTTATTAAACTATGAATAAATATGTATATCATATTTTTATATAGTTTTAATATTATTTAAAAAAACTTGTATTAAAGTAAGAATTGCTTTTTAGTATCATTTAAATATCACTGTGTTTTATTTATAATTAAAATTAGTGGTACAAACAATATATATATACTGTTATATTATATTGTATATGTACATATATATCATTTAATATAATATATTGTATATCATTTAAGAGATAATGAAGAGATTTGTATAAATTAATTTAAACATGTTTTTATATAATAAAATAATACTTTATAACTTCAAATATAGTCATATTTTAATTCTTTAAATTAGGTACACTAGTACATATATATCTTTCTATAAATATAAAATGTTTTTATTTTTTCAACTGAGCTAGCTATATTGAACTGGCTAGATATATTCTAATAGGTAATTTTTATAGTCTGATAGTTAAATACTAGGTACTTGTCAAAATATACCTATTTTATGAGATAAAATGTATCAGTGGAAGATTTCATAATTAGATTTTCATAATTAAAAAAAAGAAGTTTGAATGTAATATATTTTATTAAAGCATACTATACATTTTAATTCATAATATATTTAATCTTATTTAAAAAAATAAAATATAGTTATACCTTTTTCATATTTATAGTGCATTTTGACTCAGGAACATATTCTGATATAACCTAATCAAAGTGTGAAATGAATAACTAACACAATATGCATTAACTATTAAGCCTAATTGAATAAGAAATGTAAATGAGTTAGCAACATTCTGATAATTAATAATATCCATTTATCACAATCGAATCCTCTTTAAATCACAATTATAACTTAAGTCCTAATATACCAAAAGTAGCTAATTTACATTTAGGCTGAATAATAATGTGTTTAAAGTTAACTAAAAGTTTTATTTTAATGATTGGGCATTGGTTTTATAAATTATATATTATGATTATATTATATTAAAATGAAGTTATGTAAAGAATATAAATTAAAAATATAAATAAATTCGTTTTGTCAAGTTGATTAGCAATTGAAATATACAAATATTTTAATAAAAAGGTTTTTGTTATTTTGTAATTAGATGATTGAAGTTTTCTTTTTAAATATATATATATTATAATTATGATTTATATAGTATATGATCCAATATATATTAATCTTTATATATTGTTATAGTATTATTTTATTAATATGATCATTTTGTTATGGTAACATATAATGCTAACATCCTGTCATTGTGTTCTTTTGTATTATATTGCTAAATTACTATATTCCAGAAATAAATGATATTTATTTTTTGTATTAAAACAGCTGTTAAAAATAACATAGAGTATTAAAAGCTAGTATGTATTTATCAACCATCTATGATAATTAAGAAATGCCTTTATTGGTTATAAAAAACATAATAGATAAAGCTATGTAGTACAACTTTACTTGAATGAACATGTAAAATTAATATCTTGTTTGCTTCTAAGTATATTATATATTTTCTGTTATTTATGTGGTTGAGCACTGTGATATTTGAAGGCTTTTATCCTCTAACATTAGGTCTTGTTGCCTGCTTATGTATTCTTGCAAAATTATTTTGTTATAGTATTAGTAATCTTTACTAACACAAATGGTTTTTTCATGATTATTGGGTGTTGTCTTTAGTCAATACTAATTTAAAAACAAGAAAGCTAATACAATAAATGAATAATAAAATAATGTGTATATGCATATTTACAGCATTTTTAGAATAGTGATAAAATCATCTTGCTTGAAAGTGTTTATATTAGTATAATAATTTAATATTATTATTTGTGGGTGTATCTTTTATTTTCTTGTGTTTTAAAGTATCATATATGCAAAGTATTTGAAATAAGTATGAAATCATACTCTCAATAGATTTTATAATAACGTTAACATGGCATGCTAATTATGTTATTGGAAAATGACAATAGACTCTGATCGTGACCATTGTAATGTAAGCAAATAATTTACTATTAAAGTATCTATGAAGTCCTACATTGTATATACATTGTATATCCTATAAAGTAAAGAAGAAATAAAGAATTTTTTGGGGTATAATATATTTTAATATGCAGAAGCTTTCAGATATCTTTGTCAACTGCACACTGAAACAAAGTGTTAGTGCATAACCAGATGAAACTAAAGAGTAAAGTATAACATTACCAAATAAGCAGAAAGACAGACAAACAGAAGACAGAGGCCAATCAAAGCGCAGCACAGTCATTTTATATGTATATCCTATTTAGTTTTATAGTTTATGTAATTTGTTCAACACTCATTAAGAAAACGATCACATTTCATAATGGTGATAACATTATTTTCAGATCACAGTACTGCTTTATTTTAAAACATTCTGAATTATTTTTGCAAATAACTATATTTTTATTTCCTTTACTAAAATTAGTAATTTAAATGTATTATTTTGAATAATTGTTTTCCTCTGTATTTTAGGTCTTTAATATAACACTGAAAAAGTACCAAAGTCTTAACGATCACAATTTTTTCACTTTGAATTTTGTGTCAACCACTAGTTAATGCCACGTCATAGTAAGCTTCAGCTGGTGGTGCTGAAATTATACAAGGACTTCTTGAGAGCTGCGGAGGGTAAATCTGGTGTCAAGGAGCATATTCAAGCTGAATTCAAGAAACAGGCTGCAGTACCAAGGTATGTACTGCATAAAGTGAAGATTCAATTTCTAATAAAATACTAAGAATACTGTTCTAGTCTGTGAGCCAGAACATGTTTCGGCATTCAAAAAAAAGGAGAAAGAGTATTATACACTGTTAGAAAGCTATTGATGTCTGGATTCTAAAGGAATATGATAGACATCACCATTTAGTAGTTGAAACAAATTATTGAAATTTTTCAGATTTCCATATTAAAAGATAAAAACATTTTCTAAATTTTTTACTTAATTTTTATGAAATGTATATTAAAAAAAAATGTCAACTATTATTCGTACTAAAATGTTGCATATCATATTGTTTATCTAAGTGATTTTCTCTATCTTAAAAGCATTTAAAATTAGTTGTCAAAATTATTTAGCATCCAGAAATAGTTCCCAACCATTTTATGACTAAATTAAGTCTGAAATAGGCCTGACAACTGCTATTTATATGCAGCTGAAAAGTTATTATCAGTATTTAATATATAATTTTGCTTGTAATATGTAGAAAAATCTTAGATATACTAAAATAATATGCAACATGTTATTATAAATAAAAGTTAATACATATTTTTTCTTAAAAATTAGGAATTCCCATGAATTTTTTGGTCAAAACAAGTCAAAATACAGAAAAATCTTTTTTATCTTCCTAATATGAGAAATTAGAAAAATGCAATAATTTGTTTTAGAAATCTAGACATTCATAGCTTTCTAGCGATGTATCAAACTCTTCCTCCCTTTTTGGGTACTGGAAACCTTTTTTGGGTTCCTGGCCCACGGACTACTCTTATAAATGTTCTGTTCGTTCTTAACACCTAATTTCATTTAGTTTAATTGTCGTACCTTAATACGTTAACATTGCATTGTTTTATATAAATTGTAAGTATACATTTATTAAAGGCATTGAATTCACAAAACTTTTGAATGGTTATATTTTAAATTCAATGAAATATTTTTATGTATTACTATTTACCAAAATAATAGGTAAACATTATTTTCATCATTGCTGTATTTTTCCTTTCCTTTCATAAATTATTTTATATTCTAATAGTCTTTTGGTTATTCGTTAATATATATATACATATATTCGTTTGTATATAGTACAGAATCTACTTCTGAAAATTATCAAAATTTGAGCACAAAAGGTTGTTTATGCTCTTCGAGTTACTAACCTATGATTAAAAAATATGTAATTCTTGTTTTAAATAGTCAACTAATTCTCAACTAGTCACGAAATGAGATATTGACATTTTACTATTTCCAATATTAAAGAATACGGAGATTTCTATGAAATTGCTCTGATTGTCATGAAATTCATTTTTATCAAATTATAGTTTGTAAAATATTTTTAATTGACATGTTGTACATCATTTAAATTCTCCGTGTATTTTATTCGTTTTAAAACACATTTCAGAAACATAAACCATATTATATAGTTTCGACATTCATTTAAAAAGGTCTGATTGATTCATTAAAATGTATTTGAATTCTATAAAATGGTTTATGTGTTTCGATTTTGTTTTAAAATGTATAAAATAAACGATGAATTCAAATGATGTTCAAAATGCCAATTAACAATAATTTTATAAAAAATCTGACTTATCACGAAAATCAGAGAAATTTCATAGAAATCGCCGTATTCTTCAATATTGAAAAATAGTAAAATGTCATTATTTCAGAAGTAGCATACTAATAGCATACAAATTCATTTCGGATTTATAAAATTTAATGTATTATTTTTAACCTATTACGAATTACTTTAAATGTATTAGTGATACAAGTATTTACGTAGTATTACTAATTCATCAAAAGCATCATACAGCTAGTATATATTAGGTAGGTACTTATATATAATTATAAATGTTAACCCCACCTTGACTTCAGATCAGAGATAATTCGTGTGGAGTACTTGGTACGTCGAGCCACTTATCAGCTGAAGACTCTGCAATCGTCACAGTTGAACAGTGTTGGCACTGTAAATATTGGAGAACCCATTAAAAGTCGGGTGTCTAAGATTGGTGGGTTCTTTTTTCTGTACAGGTTTGAATTTTGTGTTTATAAAAAGATATATTATTTTTTACTTAATTGTGAGGTAAACATGACAACTTCAAGGAAAAGTCTATTGTTTAAAAAAACTGTCTGGCTAGTTAATACATAGGAATATTCATAATCTAACTACCTCGTCGTAAAGATCTCATTATAATCAGAAATAACAATTATTATTGATCAAGTTTCATTACTATTAGGTTTCCCGCATCTGTGGACTTGTGATAATTATAGAAATTTTACTCTTAATCTTCATTGCGTGCAGTTAGTACTGAATTTTTCAATCCAAAAACTTTTTCAATTTGTTTAAAAATTCATAGCTATAAAGCTGCGTGTGTAATTGATTGGTTTTAAGTAAAAACAAAAAATCACAACAAAAACTTGCATACCTTAACTTTCGATGTCATTAATTCATATTTTTATGAGTTTTTACAATGATTTACTTTTATAACTGAAAAGCAATACTTTTCTTTTGACGAAGACTTACAGTACGATTCACATTTAATGTCAATTACTTGAATTCTCCTATATTAGAGTTATCTGATAAACATTATCTAATGTTAATCGATACTTGCAGAGGCAGCCACGTCAACAGAAGACGACAAAGACCAATCTTCATAAACCATGCAAACCCTGCTTCGTCGGATTGTACGTAGTTTTCCGCGTGATGGCATGACTGCTGCCTTCGGCTATGGATCGGGCGTCTTCCGTCAACTTCCCGATCTTAACACCGGGGGTGGTGGGTCAGATGCCGCCGGCGCCGCAGGTAGCAGTAATATGATTGACCTGATTTTTGCAGTTGATAGACCGCGAGATTGGCACAGAGCCAACTTGGCCTGCAATCCCAGTCACTACTCTTTCCTGCGCTTTGGTGGAGGTGGCTTGGTAAATGCAGTACAGAATCACTGTCCTGTTGGCGGGGTTTATTACAACACATTGGTGCATTGGGAGGATAGCACGCTCATCAAGGTGACTGCACACTTTATTAATTTGAATTGTGTGATTAGAAAACTTAAGGTAGACTAATGCTGATTAATGTAAATTAAATATCAACCCAATGAGCGTTTTTCAAAAGTGGAATCATTGGGAACGCTCTTTTTTTGCGCTACGATTTGGACACGGGCAGAGGCTTGTAGCGAATCAGATACGCGATCTACTTAATTTCTATGGTAACACCGAATAATTCCCACTTTTTGAATGAATGATTCCTAATGAGTGACATTTGAAACAGTAATGATTCTCTTTTAGAAAACGCTCAATATCAAAAGATTCTAAAATAATCAATGATGCTCAGTTAAAACAAAAATATTAAGTTTATTTAAGTTAAGTTTTCTGTGTTATATAAATACAACCATTGTCATAGTTGTTGTTAATCCGACTCGCCCTTTTTTCAGGAACTTTTTGGCTTTACAATATTTCAAATTATCTTTGTTTTGACTTGTCACGTATTTTTAGGGCATCTTCTTCTATTACTGAGATAATACATAGTTGGCATTTAAAATATTTGTTATTTCTATAAATAGACAACATTCTTTGACATTCTTTAGACCTCGAGCTTCCAATGTCATGTTGAGTTCCTCTGTAATTTTGGTTTCCCCCATCCCATCGCACTTGGTAGTATGGGGTGATATCAACAGAAGCACTACTCTCAGATCTACTCGAATGGCGACAACTCTACGTGGCTGGTCGCTTGCACAAACCGGTGGAATGGGTAGTCCAGGGTGGTGCCTCGATCGCCTCCGCTCAGCGGAACAATCTCCAGTCTGCCCTTGCGGCTGCCCTTCTCCTCCTTCCCTCCACATTCACCGAGACTGAACTGTTCATGGCGGTGGCGGGCCTCTCTTACCATGGCGACTGGAGGATGATCTTTGGCGAGGACAAGGGAAAGGTAATTTGTCATGAATCTGTGCAACAGAACCATTATCAGAACTTGATTCAGAGAGCAACAAGTTAATTACAGTTTTGGTTGTAAGCTATTTTAGTTATCATTAAATTAAAACCTTTATTCATAAAATCGTAGTTTTACATTTAAAAAATTGACGAAGTTAAATATTATTTTGGTAGATTAAAAAAAAAATTAGTAGATTAAAAATATTTATTTTTATCCTTAAAATATTGTAGATGGCACTTGCCATTTTTTACATCTTTTAATAACTGTTAAATAAATTAAAGATTGAATTTGTGCATAAAATAGCACTACTTTCAAAAGTGAATCTCATTTCAATGTTTTCTCTTTTGATTTAATCGTAACCGTCAATTCATGTGTGTGTTTTACAAGTGTAAATATCATTCTTATTATAATATCTATACAGAAAAGGCGAATATTGACATTATTTCTATTTCTTCAAAGTGATTGTACAAAATGTAAAGAGTGAAAACTGCAATGATTATGAATTATTTCTTTTTAATATTTTAACAAACAAAAGAGGTATTTTCCACATTTTACTTATTAAATATTCACTGATTTTAAGCTCTAAATTTCACCTTAAGGTCGATAGAATTGTCCTGATTAACAAAATTCTTGTAAAAATCGCTGAATATGCTTTTTTTGTAATGAAATACATTTTCGACACAATTTCTAATGATTTTATGCGCCATATTCTTTGTTTTTGGTCACATTGCGCTGACAGATTGAGAACATTGTCTCAGCCCAGCTGCACCACTTCCGCCTGCTCTACGGTCCTCTGCTGGTAGAGAGTCCCCTAGTGGACTGGCAGTCTCGCCTCTCAGACCTCATTCTCCGGGACAACTCACCCGAAGCCACTGCCACTCTCCTCTATCGCCTGCCTCACCGCTTTCTCGAGCGAACCTTCCTCCATGATAGCCGCCAACGTAGCCGCCCCAGCTTGCCTCTCTCGGTGGAAGATATGGCCACCCGCTTGGCCGAGAATCCCGCGGTACTTGGCGGCCGGTTGTCAGCGGTCCTGCGCTCTACAGTCCGTGCTAGCAGTGTCTTTCAGACGGGCAAGGGACTTTTAACTGCCGGACTCACCAAATCCGTTATATATAGCTCGCGCAAGCTCACCAAGATGATGCGTGGTCTTGTCAGAATCTAGAATGAGCGCCACCTAGTTCCTAAAATTGTAATAGTACAAATTAATAAATAGTTGTGTATTTACAAAGAGTTTTATAATAAGATAGTATCAATCAGCGTTCAGATATTTGTTAAGTACCATTCTTATCCTATATATGCTCACAATAGGTAAAAACTAAAATACTTAAAACTGAAACTATAATCAGAAGTAGTACATTTTACTAACATACATTTGAAATGTACCAATTAATATTCATCTAAGTATTATTGAATATAATATGAACACTTTTTCTATGCATTAAAGGTAAATTGCTGTGTAAAATATTATCTATGCAAATTTTTATTAATGACTGTTTTCTTAACAATTTTCAATGTACTCTCTTTTTTAATTATAAAAGTAGACGTGTCAGAGTAACTGTTGCAATGTTTTATGAATTAAGATGTACTATAAATATGACATTTTATTTTAACTGATATGAAATGTTCTCTCTTTCAGTCTCATTCTTGTAATATATATACAAAATGATGTACCTTGATCTATATTTCAATAAATTGTGCCTGAAACAGTTTCAAAATATATAGGTTTATGGTTTTCTTCACCTTTCACTTAGGTTGTTCTGTCCTACTATTGTTATAATTTTAATTGATTGGCTCATTGATGGATAAATAATTAATGGACTCACTTATTGTACATACTAGTGAGTTGTTATATTTTCACTTAATGCTTTTATTATTATAGTTCTTGTAGATAGTTGTTTTATATTTAGTTGTATGTACACTTTTATAATAATAATTATTAAAAATCAATGATGTTCTGCTTTTTAAATGTAATATATAAATATAATATCAAAGCTTTCATGAGGCTAGATTGCCCGAGACATATTTTCCTTCTTATTTAAAATATTTTGTAAAATACTGTAGGTATAATCAAACTCTATATAATTTAAAATATAAAAAGGTTAATTAATACTTATCTGAAATACATTGACCTATAAGACAAAAAGATTAGTTCGCCGTTGTCAGGATGAATGGGTGTAAGTGTGGTTTGGAAAATGTTCAGTAGGGACTTTTAAGTTTTGAAATTCTCTCATTTTTAAATATATGACATTTTTTGTTGAATTTTTATATTTAGTATCTCCTAATAGTATATTTAATTTTTCATTATAAATATTAGATAAATATATTTGAATTATGTTATTTATCGATAACATGTGCACTTATGCCTTATGATAATAAGGAACTTGTTTTTTACTTACGCCCCTTTTAGTCAATAATTCAATGTGATATTATTATAAAATAAACAATAAAGTCCCTTTAAACTGGTAAAATATATTTATTGAAAATAAAAAATATAATAAACATTTAATCTCCCATTAAACTGGTACAATCTATTTATTGAATATAAAACCAAACTATAAAAATGTGGTGAAACAAATTTCATTATAATATATTAAAGTCAATAATGAGTAGAAATAAGAACTACAAACAGAATATAGTCAAATTAATTTTTGAGAAAACATGACAGAGGAATGTAATGTTGTTTGTGACTTTCCTGCTGAATAATATCTGATTTAATTAAACACCATAAATCTAAATACTCTACTTTTCAATGATCTTCTCCCCTTGTACGCCAGTTTTGGATGAGTTGCAGAATCATCTTTATACTTCTATATATAAGGAAGCAGTTATATGAGTCTGGTCAAATGTTTCTTTGGTTTGTGAGAACTTAAATCTGATTGAATAATGATTTTTTAGTAATTCAATGGTATAGAAATCCTAAATAGCGGCCTTTTTTACTCTGCCTGAGTTGGATAAGTTTTAAATCATCTCTTACATTTTTCCAATCAATCCACTCATTAATTGACATGCAATTTACTCTATAAGGTTGCAATCAGTGGAATGATCTGATCATGAATTATAGCGGTATTGGCCTTCTCTACATTATAATTGATTGCACTATGCATAGAGTCTCCTGTGTTCTGGTCATGGGATGGGAGTAAATAATGAATTGAAACTCTTGATACTTTTATTAAGAAAGTGTATCACAGCAGAAGGTAAACATGAATTTTAATTCTGGCCACTGCATGAATCGCAGAAAAAGTCAATCTCTTCTTTAAGTCTTCACTGTCCTTTTCATGCAGAAATTGTTGCTATTTCATTAGGCCTCTTCCTCCGTTAGGTTCATCCCTTATCTGTACACTCATTTCATACATAGTAAAATTATAATTTGATATCCTAACTGTATAGAAGAGTTTGTCTTTGTTTATAATAGGTGTGAATATTACCTGCTGCATGTCAAAAACAGCGCGCCATGAACATTTCGTATTTTTCTGAAATATTTCTTTCTTTTTCTGCCATTATATTCCGTACAGTAGTCTTTTATTTTCCATGACCATTGAGCTTTACCCGCGAATCTTCATCAGTCTTTTGCCTCAAACTCGCACAGATTGAACATTCGACTTTTTTGGATCTGTGGAATCCTAAATTTTACTTATTCAATTCATTTCTGTAAACATAGGATGCAGGATAATTGGGATATATCCAGAATATATTCAGTTTTATACATGTTGATCATGCTATTTATATTTAGGTCTGGATAGAGATACCGTCTGGTTGAATGCTAACGAGATGTGCTTCTACTGCTGCATGAAACAAAGATAATATAGACTAGCTAACTAAACATTTATCTGAACTACTATTATTGTATATGAAATAAATATGTCAATTCATTGACTTTGCAGCTGCTGTCATAGTTCAGGGAAAATGTCAGGGAATTTTTCAATGCTAGTTATATATTTTTTATTAGGTAAGATATTACAATGTTCTCGGTATGACAAAACTGCATACAAATTAATATTTATAAAGTATTCCCTTACTTTTAATGAAAAGTATATATTCTGATTATTATTAATTTTGACAAAACGGAATTAATTAAATGTATTTTAGAAGAAATGTAGCATTTTTACTCTATAAAAGCGATTGCGTAAATATTAATGAGACATGTCTTCCTGATGTTGTATATTAAAACTTAACCAACTCAAGATAACAAAATACAACAGTTATGCATGTACATACATAATATCTTTCTATAGATAGTCAAATCTCTTGGAACTTAAGAGAGGTCGACTAGGTGTATAATAGTCCTCCGAAAGGAAAAAATTCAGATTGACGAAGAATTTCTTTATTTTGTTTGGTGAATTGAAAAAATGTGTTTCAAACTCCAACCTTAATAAAACAGGGCCTTAAGGTAATTAAGTGAAAATATAGAGATAGCTAACGGATTATTGTAATTTAATATGTTCTTAAATTTTGTTTTTTGTTGCAGTTTGATACTGTGGCATAATAACATCATTGTTATTATTATTATTACAAATATGCAACAATTATTTTTATTTGGGTGAGAGCCGGGACATAAGAATCCATATGCTATAGATTGGATCAATGTTACTATATCGATTATTATAATAATAGATATTAGTAACATAATTATCAGGATCAGTTTAAGTATTTATTTTGGCATCATAAGCATTCATGAAATTCACCGTGTGTAAATTTTTATTGACATCTTGCAGCAGTTATTAACTTTTATTCATCATTTTTTGCCATATTGCAGTAAATGATTAGAAAGAATTGTTGATAGGCATAGGATTCTTCCACTTTTTATATTTTAGGTATCTATTATCTTTTCACATTCTTCTGACATAGTTTTCAATTGACAATCATATATCGATTTTAAATATATGTATTGAAGTTTCCCTGGTCATAATATTGAATACATAGATACTTTTCGACTATATGTATATTGAATGTATTTATATAAATAGAAGCCTCTTTATTATACCTATACTAAAATATTTTTCAAATTCATGTTTGTTATATTTAATAGGTATTGTATTTTCGTTTTTACGTTTTTTTATTTCCTATACAATCATGAGAATATTTGTCGAGGTGATTACTATCAAAAGTATAAATATAAACCAATACTAAGTATAATATTATATGGATTTGTGCATAATAGTAGGTTTTGCCATATACAGCAAATATTAAAAAGTAACTAATTTTACTTTAAGCTAACTATTTACTCTATTTACTGTATATACATAGCTATATTGTAGTACAGGAATTCAAACAGTGATTGACATTAGATCATATTATCTATGTATTTTTTGAGTAATTTCTTGATTTTAAAAATACTAGCTATCAACCCTGTTAAACAACTATCTACCATTTATTATTTCATCACATTGGTAAAGTACTTCTCAGGCACCTAGAAAAATGGATATATTTTAAAATATGATAAATTTAGATTATAAATATTGATAGTAGGTATAGGGGGCTTGTAATATGTTTTTCGTGTTTGTAAAGCTTTCGAGGTTAGAAAAATTCTTCAGAATTATTTATAAATTTGTGCATTTCAATTATATATATCGCATTAATACTATTTATTAATAATATACATATAACAATAATGCTATATAAATATAGCGTGTAAATCGCAATGTATGCAGCCGTAAAGAAAGTAAGAAATAATTTTTTTCAAATTTAGGAGAGAAAGGTGATTTCTTCATATTAACTCTAGTGGTCAAATATTTAGGTACCTAATACTGTACACCACTAAATTCAATTTTGCTTCTGTTGGTCACTGAAAATGCTCCGAACAAATAATCTCTTCAGCTGTTTATCAGACGCTTATAGACATTGTGGGTGAGTAGGTGATTATCTAGTGTTCTCTAGCTTCCTTGAATCTTTTGCAGCTCACAAACTGAAAATAGCATTTTCTGTTCTACGAAAATTACAAACTCCAAGGGAAATTACCTAATGTTATCAAAAGCAAAATTTAACTATTTTTTGTACAATTTTTATTTAAAATATCAAAAAATTGCGTCATGATATTTAACTTCAAAGTAAGATTTGTCATTTTATTAGTTTAACTTAAATAGTTAAAATATTACATTAAATTGTTTTTTCAATTTATTTCAAAAAAGTAATATTTATATATATTTTATACATATATATATACATATATATATATATATACATTTATATATATTGTTTAATTGATACTCGCGAGATTATTGTACGTTTTTCTTATTTTTATTAAAACTATAACATCTGCGTTACCAATCAAACGTTTATCCGATATAATTTAGGAAACAATGACATTTTATGGCGGACGAAGAGGGTCAAAACGAAAAACAATAAAAAAACGTACATATTTCTTAATATGTTGAACATAAATGTAAATATGTCAACATAA
>JAYRBW010148665.1:0-14502 GCA_036023295.1 Invenusta paracnida | reverse complement strand
GCCATTCAATAGGCGTTTATTTGAAGATATTCGAGATATCTAAATAGATATAATAAAAGTCATAACTATGACTTTTATAATGATGATGCCCGGTTATCCGAAGATATATTTAGTAATGCTTCTGCTTCTGCCGATATGTAAACGTTAACTGTTGTACTGAGATATCCTTCTTGTTATAACAGAATAATATATGTTTCTATGGACAAACTTGTAATTTTTACTTATGGTACTTATGGACACATTTAGGAGTTTAGGGAAATTTTATCATACTTTTAGGGAATAAAATGATTTGGAAGCGATCTAGGAGCTGAATTAATAATAAATACAGACATGAATGTGTTAGACGCAATACCCGATAAACCCAGGAGTAAGTAGTCTTGATTTGAAGGCTGGACCACTGGATTGTAAGCTTCACGTTCTAACCATTTGACCATCGCCACCAACGCAGAGTTAGAACTTGCTGAACTTTATTATACAGACAGTATGGCTTGCAATCCAATGAGTCATACACGAATGTGAGAAATTAAATAAGCCGGGCGATGGTTAGAACGTGAGGCTTACAATCCAGTGGTCCTGCCTTCAAATCAAGACTACTTACTTCTGGGTTTAACGGTATTGAGTCTAACACATTCATGTTTGTATTTATTATTAATTTTAGGGAATCATATAGCAGTTTAGGGAATTTTTATCATACCCCCAAGAAATAATTTAGAGGGATTTATAGATTTTTTTTAGAAGTTAATTTATTTTCATAAAATACGGTTATATTATAGCTATATTACTGAATATTAAGACAAGTAGTATATATGTAACTTAATAATAAAAACGTGTAATTATGGTTTGCCTCTCATTAACAGAAAAGTATTAAGTAGAGGTGCTATCGTAACTTTCCCCTTTAAATACGATTTAATACTTGTACATAATCCCACGTTTAATTAAACTCTTCCCGCATATATAATAATGTCATGGTGCATGCAAAAATTGAAATTCCCTAGTAATTTTAATGATACGCGCAATGTTTGCATTCTAGTAGACGAATCGTTTTTTTAATTCCTGCAACCATTACAATTTCAAGTTGGCAACATATACAGCGCGCGATCCTTAAATAATGTTCCTGCCCCATCATTGGCTGACCGTACTCGATTGTAATTGGCCGGGAAGGAGTTCCAGGTAAGGGAGCACTTTGACAGTGTCAATAGAAGAATCAATAACCTTGTAGTATGTGGCACGATAGTACAGAATGACTGTCTCAAAATAATGATAGGTGGTACTACAATCCTCTTCATACCGTGCTGGCATATTCCTTTTTCTTGGAAGCTTGGATTTCTCGAGATCCTGGAAATCATTGACATGCTTTTGAATTTTTTGCCACCACAAATTGAAACACTTCTCATTTCGCATATCCATGAGTGTTTTGACTGTCAACATTGCAATTTTCCTTCCTTCAGAAGCAGACATAATAATATGTGTCTGTTGAAGGGTTTTAGATAAGTTATCAGTAATCATAAAAATACGACAACTAAGGTGTACAGCAAAGAAAAAGTCAAACTTTTTATTGTGGCTTGAATGCCAACGATTCTTGATCTTGTTTCAGTATCTAAATTGTCTTGGAGGCAGATATCCCACAGCTGAAGAAGCAATGCATAATTGTCGATTACCGATTGGCAACTTGATCCTTTCACAGTCCATCTTGTTGGACAAAGAGTTCTAATACCCGGAATACCTTCTACATCGGACAATTCACCTTTCAGTTTGTTTAATAAAGCATCTCGTATTGGTGATTTTTTTATCAGTTTTGATATTTCATGTACGAAATCAATTAAAATTAAACACAATATTTTTTTAGAGGCACAGCTAAAATGGGCGCAATAATTTTTTGGAGGCGCAACTTAAAAAGCTGGGTGGGGGCCATTCATATTTATCCATATTTTAAAGTTATTTAAGGGACAATAGAATTTAATATATATGTATATAGTTACAAATTTATAATATAAGATACAGCATCTTAGTGAAAGATCGGTTCATTAAATGATAATTAAATATATGCCAGAAGGATAAATGACATGTACGATGCGTCTGAATTAATTTGAAGATAGATAGTTAAGTAATGATACTGTGTTACATGTAGGTACACACACATATCAGTATAAAGTTTTAAATATAATTTATATAGAGTTAATTATTCTGTTATAACGGATATTATAAAATTAACATAACCTATTTTACCGTATGTTATATATTACATATTTATACATTATACCATCCATAGAGTAATGATGTCAAGTTCTACCAATCATTACTCTATTAGAAACAGTTTTACTTAACTATTATGATACAAACAAAAGCGTAGATTTAAAGTGATGAGAAAATTATACATTAAGCAGATAACCATATGTCAAAACTAAACCAAAACATAACTATTTCAAAGTAAAGCGGAAAACTTTAATACGGCAAGATATTGTTCTTGTTTTGATAAAAATGTTTACATTTCCATACTCATGTGTTTACACTAAAACCTACAAAGTTGGGTATAACTCATATTATTAAGGAAATTAATCAGTACATTATAATTGATGCATTATAATGTCAAGTTTCTCAAAATGTTTGCATTATTTAATAATAGTATATGTTTGGATATGTTGAATATTCATATAAATATGATTGACGAAGTTTCAACTTTTAAAAATTTCATATATGCTTATAACTTTTTGTTGATATAAAATCGTTTTATTTAGACAAAATCCTTGATATTGATTAACAATAAGATAATTATATGACTATTTTCAAATTATTATGAAGTACCTACCTATATTGTATGAAACATGCAGTAGGATTACAGTGATACTTAAGACTGCTTTACTAAGTATGATGTTTAATGAATATTAGAGGAATATTTTTTTATTTAAGGCTTTTAGGTCACGAAATAATAGTATCGATTGACATCAATATCATTGGGATTGAAACCATAGTTATATGACTAACTTTATTATATTGCTAATTTAAAGTTTGTAAAAGTATAATTATATTTTTGGTTGAAACTGTATGGAAATAACGTTATAGAGTACCTATTCGTCATATATTATATTAGGTACTTTTAAATATTAAAAATAATCATCATTGATCGCTTTTTTCTGATTTAATTTCTAATCGAGAAGAACCGATGATGGATAATACAAAAAATGTAGGTAGCTTTATTGTATGCTAAAATAATCTACCTAATGAAAAGGTGCAGTCATTTTTTTCTTTCAGACAGAAGCATTAACTGAAGAGTGCAATTTATTGCACCGATAGAAAATATCATCTTTTCTTGTATCTATAATTAACGTTCCAGTGATATTTTTATAAAAATGGGGAAATGAGTGAACATGAAAAGGTTATAGACCTTATACGCCCACGATAAATAAGTAGGAATTGGATGGTTTGGCAAACTTCTTTTTAAATTGTGTTAAAAGTTAATGGCTTTATTTGAGATTTTGATTTATTAAGTAGGTATTTATTGTGACTTGTATGTTTCTTCAAACAAAATTTTATTTGCTATTTCAAAGTATTGTGTAGAGATTATTTTTCAATGTTATATAGACAACATTTTTCAAGAAAATTGTCATTTCATTTTTAACAAAACTATGTTTGTAGAATATTAAAATCATAGAGATTAGAATATTGTTGGGTGCGCGATATAACCTAACCTTAATAGTCCGATCTCCATGATTAAAACGTTATGTACTGGTATATCTACGTATATATATATAATTTGATCAATTTGATACTGACTATTGCATAAAGATGATTATAAGAAAAACTTATATTTTATTCATATTAACGACCACATTATATATTCTACCATTAATAAGGCTTGTTTAATAAAAACTTGTGTTTGATTTAGTTTATTATTAAAAAAAAAAATGTATAAGTATATTTTTTAAACATATGTAAATATTATTTAAAAGTTACAGTTTCAATGAAATGTTTTAATGTAATAAAATTTATTACAGATATCTACAAGTAAGTTATATGTGTACGTACATCTCTATATATAATATATCTATTTATATCTACCTATATGATATCTACATATAGCTATTCTGAAGTTATTAAAAATCCATTCCAAACAACCAACAAAGTAAAAAACAATTTTTGTTTCTAAAATAACACAATTTTAACAATGTGGTAAAGAAATCTCCGAAGAAGCTAATCTAACTGTAAAAATAATGAAAACAGAAGCGAAATGCGTTTTGTAAAAGATAACAAAATTGGTCTGTCCAATAATGACAACGGCTTTATTTAGTGATTAGAGTATCTACAATTAAATTAATTAAAACTGTAAGCAAATTTTTTCGTCGCCTAGCTGGATAATCGTCTACAGACCTCTGATTCATTGTGAAAACTATCAAATACCTCCCTTTGGGTTTGGTTTGAGGATGCTTCAGCTGCAAATGTTGTCGTGGTGGTCTAACTTTCCTCCTACTCTGTGATCGTATAAACCAAATAATATACCTCACTATTTAGAAAGTTTTCTCCTATCCACTAACCATTCATGAACATCTGTGAAACAACAACGTTCATGCATGACAGAGCACACTGCCATATGGTCTGCAGAAGAGTTTCTCAATGGTTAGCTGCCAATAATATTCCAGTCCAGGAATAGCCTGGAATTTCCCCGATCAAATCCAATGGAAAGCTTACGAAAAAATGTTAAACAGAAGATGCAATACAGATCTCTAACAAATCTGAATCAAACTTGAGAGTGTATTTGCGATTTGTTGTGTTATGAAATTATGTGTATTGTTGAAATTGTTATTAAGAATAGAGGGCAAGGTGGTCTAGCAATTTGAGCGCTGGCTTAACATGCAGAAGGTCTCATTTTCGAACCCCGATTCGGACTCACAACCTTTTGCTCTCCTCCTGTCCACACAGCAATAATGGGAATCTAGTATGCAAATACTAGAGAATTTAAAGGCAGCGAGGAAAGGAACCGGCCACCCTACTTCTCTATGCTGTCGGCTCAGGATAAATTGTTCTTTCACAGTAACTTTCCCAAAGTACGCTACCTACACAGGACCACCTTTATCCTTGTTTCTTAACCTTTTAACGCCAGCTCCTAGATCCTGGCAACTTTTTGAAACATTTTTTTATTTGTGGCCTTTTGGCCGACTTATAAGAGAGAAAAAAAATCGATAAAAAATACCTGTTTTTAAAGGGGAACATTCGGCGGAAACCCTATGAAAAAAAGAACTTTTTTGAAGAGAACAGTTATTTTTTGGCGAATTAAATGCTGATTTATAAACTTTTCTAGGAATACTTTGTTATTATGCTTGCTTATAAGTTCTTAGTGAAAAAGTATTTTTTAGGTGTTAATGTCTGATATTTTGTCTAAAATGGCCATTTTGATAGAGATTTACATGTAAATATAATATAAGGAACAAGAGAGCAAGAGAGCACAGGGCAACGTTGCTCAAGCTGGTGTTGCTTCAGTCCGTTTTGTTAGAATGGAGCACTATTTGGTAGGTAAACAGAATCAGTCCCGGTGTGCCTTGTGCCACAAAAACATTAGAAAATGCTGTTCTAAATGTAATAAAGCTCTACATGAAAAATGTTTTAGTAAATATCTTACGCGCTGAACTTTGAACTTTTTATTATTTTGAATGCTTTACCATGATTGCATATTACTTTGAATACATTTTTACCTATTTTACACATGTTTTTTTATTTATTTCATGACATGTGACACTTTGAATTTTTGCCAAATAAAATTGTAAAATAATTTGGAAATTTCTGTTTTTTATAAAAAAAATATCGTAACACTTATGATTTCTTATAAACAATTATTGGCAAATTTTCGTACAAATTATGACCATAATTATATTTACGAAGCTAAGTTATAAGAAAATAGTTAGTATAGAGTCCATTTTTTTAGGTAAATAAAAAAAATCATTTATATCCCCGAAAATAAAAATTCATCGAAATATATTTACATGTAATTTATTTTTCATATCGTTAACGCCGAATTTTCCACTTTGGGAACACCAACAGTTCAAACATATAGTAGCTCGGATATACAAACTTAATTTTTTTTAATAGCCGTCTCGGTTACCTACTATAGAATTCTTGCACAATATATGCATACCTGATTTGGAAATTTTTTATTCGCCAAAAATATGGCAAAAAAATGAAAACATGTCAAAATGGTCGACTTTGGCCACTTATGGCCAAAACGACTTTCTAGAAATTTTATTTTGTGTAACGGTTTCTTGTTGGCCATTCTTTGAAGAACAATCCTGTGTAATATTTAAGCAAAATATACAGAAATAAATTCACAGGAGCCCTCCAAGGAGGTATTCCCAAAGTGTATTCGGCACTAAAAGGTTAAGAATAAAGAATATCCATTGCCTATTATGTTTGTTTGTTCATTAAATATTTTATTATGTTCAAAGTTTTATCAAATAGTAATTCAAATTTATATTTATATTTGTTATAATTTTGAAATATATATTAAATATTTTCATATATATATATTATTGCTACTTTTACTCTGAGTGTCAACATTTAACCAAACAAATTGAAAATACATATATTACATATTAACAATATTTCATATTTACTTAATTAGTAATTATTATTTGTAAAGTTTGAGCAGAAATAATATTTAATGAAATTAAAAAAATAGTCATCAGTGTTGCACTTTTGACCAGTTAAGAAATACTTTAAACATGCGTGAGGATCAATTTGAGGAACCCCACCACTGTTAGGAGCTTCGTTTTAACGTAAAATTGGAATATATATATAAAGTTAAATGAATACTTTAATCCGACGTCTTGACCACATATTATAAATTAAAAACTCTTGATATGCACACCACAAACTTTAATGTTAAGCTGGATCTTAACCATTTATTTTCTTTACAATTGTTTTAGATTATTGTATTTTAATATTTATGTTCACTTTTTAGGCCCTCCTACTATCATTGTGGTGATGCTGGACTTCACATTAGCTTGATTATTCTTATTATAATTATACCCATTTACACTTACCGGCAATTAATTAATTAATTAAAGCGTAGGTTTCATGTTCTTCCGCGAGGGAAAACTTATATTTTTTAAAGTAATAGGTTATTCACGAAATACATATAATTTCTTTATATATTATATATATATGTATATATATAAATATAGTACAAGCGATTATCCTATAGAACTAGCTTCTACTAGATTGTATACAAGTATAGACATTTATGTAAAGCTCTGTCTAGCTGCATGCATGATACCAATCATTCTGAATATATTTACAATGTAGCGTACATTCCAATAAGGTCCAGTACCCGTGTACTTTTTGCTATATAATATATATGTATGCTACTTGTAACACGATTTTTTAAATTCGATACAACTGCCAATGTCTTCCTCAATTACTCTTAGAGAATTAGGATCCTTTACTTATATAGAACACCAGTCAGTGGGTTAAGTGCTGAAATTTATTTGACATCGATGACTGCCAATTTTCTGAATTCTAATTTTACAACTTAGGTTATTTTAAAATATGTGTATACATAATACATATAAAGTATATATGAGTTTGTGTATGTATTATCTCAGTTACGATCTAACTTTTTTTAATAAAGAATTGGATGCACATAAAACACGGAGATAGCTAGGTGAAAAAAATCTAATTGGATTGACTTGGTAGCTGTGCTGTACTGAATGGACCACATGCTACAAAGCGTTCTATATATAAGGATTTTCTACCATCTAATTTATATGAACAAGAATATGTATACTATGTATATTGCTGGCAATGGTAACTCTCTTCCGAAAGGTTGAAGACTCAGCCAAGGTCAATATTTGGATTGTAACGCGGTAGGTAAAAAGGCTCTTTTGAATGATATTGTTAAAGGGATGGTTAGTGGGATAGTATAGTAGATAGGTAGTATATATACTTACATCGGAAATACAAGGCTGGGAGCAAATTTACATCAAGATTGTTAAATATAATCAAGCTGCTGATCACATACCAAAGGTGACTAGTCAGCAATGGTCCAATGTGTACACTGACTAGTATGAAAGGACGATTGTCGCGACATTGCCATCATGATATTGTATGAGGTAATTTTCATAGTCTCTTCTATAGACTCTCCTACATGCTTCTATAGTAGTCAATGCATTTTGTGTATGCTTCTGCTGATTTGTGGTCAGAGGTTGACCCTGCGTGCTTTATACCAAAGTTCAATGTAGGTTAAGATAAGTTTGAAATAGTAATTTCCACATCTATTTCCATATTCAGCTGTACCCATAAAGATTGGATAACTAACTATTATCGAAAGACAACGATAAAACAATTTATTTTTCTATGGCTGTACCAAATATATCGAAGTATACCCGGTATTTATTTTTTAGAGAATTCTACGTTCCGCAGTTCAAAAACATTGTGTGTAATTATTATAATTAAGTACCAGATGTAATAATAATAATAATAGTTAATTTTATTCAAAGTACAATAGACACATTTAAGTATTATATAGACAAAATAAGGTACAGTAGTAAGAAGAGGAAAATCAAAGACTCTTTCGAGATCGAGCCGATCACGAATTAAGTCTTTATATATGTGTTATAATTATATGTGTTACCATACTAAATAATTTACTTTATTGACAGAACTCAATAGTTATTGGAGGTGTTTCTTTAAAATATATATTACGTACTCATTGATCTATTTAATGAAGAAAACTAGAAATTAATTTAGGAAATATAAAACTAAAACTAAATAGGTACTACTAAAAATGTCAAGAGCTTTAGTCAATATTATATTTCTATTACATTAAAATTTTAACGTATGATTTTTCTTAAGATTTTGCCTTATAAAATCTGGGTAATTTTATATTAGACAAATTAATGTTAAATACTTCATAAGTATACAGAATATGATAAATTTATTAGATTTAAATACACGTGATCAAATATTACAAAACACAATCAGATATCTGAATTCTTCATATAAATGACATTATAATTTCCAAGATCATATTATATACATAGGTATATTGATCATATTTTCTCATTCATTACAAATAATGATTTTGTAAATATTTAATGACAAAAGTCTAACATTTTTAACTGCAAAGGCTTTTATTACCTACTATGTTTGACGTTTGTTATGTAATGATAAGTACTCCTGCTTTCTCCTAAATTAGAACGCTTAAAATAGAAAACATTACACATTAATTAAAGTAACTGTGTTAAATTATTGATTTAAAGGGGATAATGGATTTAAAAGGCAATTATTCTGTTTTTAGGAAGATGTAGTGTCACTCAAGTTTCATTTAAATGTCAGGCAAACTAGAAATAGAAAAATAACAATATTATTGTAATTTTTAAATTAAATTATAGCAGTTCTAAAAAATAAATATAATATGGAACATTGTAAAATATTGGCTTTTATATTTTTAAATAATCTGTTAAATGTCAAAAGATGTATTATAGACGTATATAATCATTAAATACAAAGTTTTAAAACATTGTTTATTAATTTAAACAGTATTTTATTGCAGGTTTAAAAATAAAAACTATTGTTAAATTTATAAATAGTTTTCTAATAGCTGTTTTTTTGGAAATTTGAAAATATTGCCTTCTATATTTAATTAAAAGCCCCTACTTTTATATATATATACTTACATATGAATTCTCACTCCTAGAAGGTATATATAAAAAACTATTATATATAAACCAGTGTATTACTTTTACATCAAAGTTGATTTAAAACAAATGATCAAACGATAATGTAAACAATGTGTTCATGATTCAAAATTATATGTATCTATATCTATATTATACTTTTGTTTTATTTTCTAAATTATAAGTTATATCATTGACTTAATATAATAAATGTAATATAATCATGTTTATATATATATATATGCATATATACATGCGTACATGTAAAAGTAGACACACTTTTATGAAGAAAATAGTATTATAGACGAATATCAATATGACTCCCTTTTATGTAATATGAAATTGAAAAGTCGAACAATACCAACATATTGCTTTTGGTATAATATTATTATTTATATTTTACATCTTAATATAAACTGATTTCTGTACAGAAGTTTATATGTATTCAAATTTATATATTTAACGTCTCTTATACTAGTAAGGTTATCTGAAAGAAAATCAAAAGCAGAAAAAATCAAAGTGAATGTGTACTTAAGATAATCAAATGCATATTCAAAATAAAATTCCGAAAATCATGTTGCATAATTTTCTAATCCGTTATGTATTCTGTAAGTTCAACTATTATAATTTTAGTTATTTTCTAATAGTAAAAAGAAATGATATATGGCATTTTGAAATTATTTAAATGTAATTTAATAATATTGATTTTAAATCTTATTAATCACATTTAATCACATTTAAACTGTTTTCCATGAACAAATTTTATTCAATTTTAAAATAAGGCACCATGAAAAATATATGATACGAGTATTATTCCAAGTCCTCTTTATTTTAATTTGACAAAAAGTATAATTCAGTATTAAAACGAACCATTTGAACTTAATGTAGTTCAATAAAATTTAACATAATTTAACAGAAGCATAACTTTAATCTATGAGTCTATATGGTCACCATCTCGAACCGAGTAAGGAAAGTATTGAGTACTCTTTAATTCATGGTTTGAGGAATGTTGTGCAGCGCTGTTGTTATGTGCGCCTTGAGGTCTTGAATAGTGTTGGGCATGGTTTAATAAAATTTTAACTTGACATATTCTCAGAGAAAGTAGTCCTAAGATGTGAGATCTGGGGATCGAGGTGGCCAGGGCATGTTTGGTAAACTGCAATCAATCCGCCAATCCTCCATGTTTTCATTCAGTTAAGCCCTCGCATTAATGCTCCAGTAAGGTGGAGCTCCATCCTGCATAGAGATCATAATATTGTCTTTGTTACCGAAGTTGACGATTGCTGACCAAAACTTATCTTGCAACATCGCCAGATATATTTTTTGTTAAGAGCCTCGCCAAAAAATCCCGATAACACCAACTGACACATCAATGGATGACCATGGCAGTTGTCCGAAGAGAATGGAAGGGTTGTTCGTTGATACAGTTAGGGTTTACATCCGACCAGTATCGAAAATTATATGTATTCACTACACCATCCAATGAAAAATTATATTTGTCGGGAAATTCCAGAAATCTAACTAATTCGGATCATTTTGTATACGTTCCAATTCGTCATTGTCAAATTCAAGTCGCAACTTTTTGTCTTCAGGGAAGAGATTCTGTACAGTTTGTATCTTATACGTATGCCACTTCAATTCTTTCAACAAATTTTACACTATCGTGACTAATGTTAATGATTGGAGCAGAAGACCGAAGAGACGCATGTGGATTTGCTGAAAAAAGCTGTCACATTCTTCTCTTTTTTTTCAACCGATGCAGTGTGTTCCGCCTGACTTTTGCAGTTTTAAATGGATCCAGTTGTCAGGAAGTTTTCGTCCCACTTCTTTTTGTCTCTGCAGAGGGATTAGACGTATTCTTCCCAAATCCACATCTAAACAACTTTTGGTTTTTCACATAGTTTATGTTATGAATATATCAAATAGGGCATTTTGTATTCTCTATGATATTGTACGCCATGCTTGATGTAATTTAAGTCGAATTTAAGTGCCTAAATATTATATGCTACTAATATACGGTACTAGACAACACAAAGAGACGTATGTATATTACGTAACCATCTTCTGTAAAGCGATTAAAATCACAACACTTAAGGCTGTGACATACTGAATAATATACATATATTATATATCCTGGGAAAGTGTGGTCATAATTTACATTTATACTATATTTTGAAATGAGTTAAGCCACAATGTATAATTTGATTTATTCCAGATTTTTATGCAGCTTGTAAAATACTTAAATAAATCTGTAGTTATATAAAAAAATATTTAATTTAATAGACTGTTTTGAATATATGCGAATAGTTATTGACATATTTAATTTTACAGTGTTATAGAACTCTATTTTACAAATCATAGGAATATTATTAAAATGTTTAATTAATCGTTTGGCACAAATTAATTATTAGATATGTATTTTCATATAAAATATTTTGAGCCTAATTAATTACTGTTATTTTATTTTTTTTAAGCGTAGGCGAAGTAGATGGTGCTAGTTTTATTGCTTAAATTTCCTTCCCACTACTCTTTGATTCGCGATATAAATAAATTGTACGTTATCGCTGAAAGTAATTCTTCATATTAGTTCTGCAGTAGCCTTTTACCGCATCCTATAGCTGAGAGAAGAGAGAGGGTAGGGGAGCGAGGGGGTGATGGTGAAGATAGACCTACCGACCTGGAGAAGACAGCCGACACAATTGGCGACAACAGACGAGGCGGTATCGGGAAATCGGATTGGTGCTGCTTTAAGGAAAAGGAAAGAAAGGAAATCGTGGGAGAATGTGGCAGTAAAACTGGAAGACGCCACAGCTGATCACTGTTTCCTCAAATCATTCATCCAGAAATGACATACTGAGAGATAGAGATAGAGGAACTAGCTTATGCTTACTGCCTTGTTCCGCTTGCCGTATGTCCGGAATTGCCCGCCACCGTCAATTGACTAAATACTGTCCTCCCTGATCACCGATCTTAGGTATACTTTGTGTAGAATGAACCTGTACCACTTATGTATTCTCATTATTTGGACCTCCTCCGCCTATTCCTCTTCGAGAGCAGTAGCAGCAGCGCGTGTTTTCTCTCGCAACCAGGCGATCAACAACAGAGGGGGGACACCCTTTATCCCCATCAATCAGCAGCAATTTCTGGACCCTATTGGCGCTGGAGAATTTCCGGACATAGACTACAAGAGTGGAGGTGCTGCTACAGTCCTTCCCTCGCCTCAGCAGCCGCCCCCATTTCTACCCTCGCCATTTCTCTGTCGAAGTCTCGCCTGCATAGCAAGAATTCTCGCCAACCGGGAGCGCGAGATGAAAAACGCTGCAAGACGCAGACTACGCGAGTTTTCGCACCGACTCTCCGGTATTTTCCAAGAACGGGCGAGAGAGGAAGAGATAGCGGATTCGTACAACACTCAGTCACCAAGCAACAACTGGAGTCAACCTGGGTTCAAATCTCAAGAAAATACCACTCGTTTACATTTGCCACCGCCAACAACTCCAATTGAAGCTGAGGAAGAGCCGTCTTACAATTCTTTACCCCCAACAATAGCTGTCGAGCTAGATAATACCAACGACAACATTCTGCCAAATCCTTTCATTCCATCTCAGCGACCTGCTGTATATCTCGAAGAAGACCAAGATCAAGGCAAGATCATTCCTGGACAGCGTCCTTCTGCCCACTCATCCTCAACCCCTTTGTCCTCTTTAAAGCCGGACGAAGACTATCGAAATCGCCACAGTCAGTACCAGCCGCAGCAGTACAATAGAATAGAGTTCAAGCCCACTGCGAGCTATTCCGACGAACAGTATACCACGGAGTATTCACGCGAGTGCAGTTCGAGAGAGCGAAGTCATTGCCACTATGCCTCGGGTTGTCGGCGATTTACGCAAATTGGAGCGATTACTTGCATGTGAGTTTAACTTTCTTAGTGTATATACTCGTAAGAAGTTCTTCCCAATTGGCGTCTTAAGGAATTTAGGAGGACACCTTATAAAATACATAAATGATATCTTTTGTGCTCAATGCTCCTCGAGATTAGCACAGTCTTCGCAGTTAGTCTATATCCCATATAGTCGGTTTTATAATAAAATAAAAACAAAATAAATTTGCAGAAATTCTTTTTATATATTTCAGGATTTAGAAATCACTTAAATGAAATTTATCCTTTGGAAATTTTCCAACCTCTTCATAAAGTTGAGTTTTGGAACTTTGTACATATATATATTTAGCATATTATGTTAAAAAAGATATATTATGTAATATATTCAATTAAAAATTTGGAAAAAACCATTTTTTTATATAAGTAAAAAAAATGTTTAATATTAAAATTAAAAAAATTATGACAATATTTTTAAGAAAACTTATTTTTGTTGTAGATAATGTTTTAATTTAGAAAACTAATCAGTATCGCAATATCTTAATCCAAATTTTATTGATTTCTAAAATGATATGCATTTAGGACACAAAGGGTGCATTTTTAGAATATGTTCTCTTAACCATTACTTTGAGTGAGAAATAAAGAAAATGGCGCTTAAATTAGTAAAACTTTATATTAAGAAAATTCACATTGTTTTTTATGTAATTATTTAAAAATCCCATAAAAATTCAGGGAGAGCTAAAAGTATGCATTAGTTTAGTAGTACTTTAGAGCTTATTTATATATGCATTGATAGTGATATTTATATATTTATAATTATAATAAAATATAATACTAAATGTTTTTAATAATACAGTCTGAAATGATATTCAAATAGACTATATATTATTTTTTTATCGCCAAAAATGGCAAAAAGCTGGTTAGCTACAGACAATTTTAAAAGATATAAATTCATTCAAACCA
>JAYRBW010148654.1:0-14504 GCA_036023295.1 Invenusta paracnida | reverse complement strand
GAAAAAACGCATTACCTTACATAGTAACGAACATTTTCAAGCTATTTTTTCTTGTTGCACGGAATTATTAGCGTATCTTTAAATTTTGGAAGTAAGGCAGATGTATTTTTTTATAATTTTGAAACCGATGCCAATCGACAAAAAGCTTCTTCCATTTATCGAAATATTGATGCTTATAAAAAGAAAATGTCTGATGATCTTTCATGCCTCTACAAACCTATCTTCGCCTGAATTCAGAGAGATTAAAAAACATTCTAGATAGAAACATCTCGATTCGTGGCTGCTTTGAGTGAGTGGATCGTAACAACAAACAAAGAAGGGGTAAAACTAAATCTTCAGAGAGCGGTCTGAAACAATTCCAGGAAAAGGGGAGGGGGGGGAGGGGCAGGAAGGGGGTATGATACTCATAAAATGGATGGTAGGTGTAAAAATTCCAATGTCAACATTGTTAAATCGTCAAATCATAAAAGCAAGTATGATACATGTAAATATTATACTCTATGTCTACGAATGAACAAATATAAAGCGTATCGTACCTACTCGTATTTGCAAATTATATAAAGTAAAATATAACAAGTTTTCTATAAAGTCTTGCGCTCTATTTCATGTTTACAGCTGCTTCGAATAAAAACATGATTACATTTAGGAAAGTTTTGGCTATATTACAAAACTATGCATAGAATAAAAAGAATAACATTGTTAATTTCAAAACAAAAATAATTTCTTTAAAAACTAGTACCTTTTTGCAATAAATAATACCTTGTTTGTTTGAATGTATAATATAATAGCCAATTTGCAAAATGAAATACTTTGAGAGACATCTGATAACTAAGACAACAATATCACACTTCAAAATCTTCTTCGGTATTATTCTTAATAGGTAGTTGAAAAATTCATAGTTAGAATAAAATTGGATTTAAGATATAAAACCCGGTTTCATAATATTTTACTTTTACAATAAAAATCTAACATCGTTAATTTTGACAAGTTAATAAACTCCGACATTGTCTATGAGAAATCAAAACTATTAACGTGATGACATCACTTAAATAGCATGATATACAAATTTCACAATATAAATATATTATATAGATTTATATAATTAACAAAATCTGCAATCCAAGAAACGTCTGTAGGAAAGATTGAGCGCTGTTAAACTATCCATTTTCCCAATACTTGACTTTACTATTGATAGACAGTCAATACAAATATTAATATGAAGTAAAATAATAAAATTAATATATTAATATTGACTGCTTAATAAGATTGAAATTAAATATTAAAAAAATGCAACGTTTATACATTCTACTAAATCTACTACATATTATATAAATGAGGTCTAGCTGATTTACCCGAATTCATTAATTGTTTAAAATCTATGCAGTTTGTTTAATCTTGCAATTACATAATAAATATGTTTACAATAACACTTTGTCATTGCTCTCTTCTTTCTACTAAGCTTCCCCTTAAAACAGTTGAGCAGCCTACCCGAGCCTTTGTGGGATGAGGTCCTCCCTGAAACTCCAGCGTCCCGTAGGCGTCAGTGGGTTGGGTGATTGTGTGGTGCTTAATGGTCCATCGTCGGGAGGGAGTATTTGCGAGGTCCACGCCACTTCCACCCAGGTCAGGGACGACGAAGTGGTGGTTGCTAAGGGTCCGCCCACACCCACACCTGTTGTAATGGAGACATAATACACGATATTTACATACACATAGGTACATAATATATACAGATTTAAAAATAAAATAGAAATAACATAACACAGAAATGAAAGCATTCAAGCTTTCCATTCAAAAATCAACAGAAAATAATAAATAAATTATTTTGAACTCATTAAACGTTTTTCGGGTAATTTATACAAATACATTTTTATAACTTTTGAATAACTAATTATTTGGAATATTTCAAAAGTGGAATTTTATGACATATACATTTGAAAACAAGCGTCATTTATATTTTAGACAGCTACCATTCCATGGGAGTTATCGGTTGGTTAGGAAATACAGTAGCCATCATAAGCCCGTCAGCTCAATAATTCCTTATAAAACTCGTTTTTAACGCCTATTCTATATATCGTTATGTTATAAGTCATCACTATAATATTAAAAGATTAAAATATACCATCTCATATGTAATCTAGAAGACCTTGCTAATAAATGACCCCCCATTACTATAAAAAATTAAGAAACAATGTAACATTATTATTATAAAAAAGAAGTAAAAGTATACGTACAATGGTGTATACAACAGGTCTAGATATAATTGCTATACAACTATCGATTGAGAGATATTGTTGATAAGTTTATGTTCTATTCATGATGATTTCTAAAGCAAAACCACTAGCTGTCCGATTACCATACTATTATATAACTAAAAATATAAATTGTTTAATCATATAAAATATTAATCCCAATAATACGAAGTTATAAAAAAACTACGTGCATATATGTTAAAGAAGACAAGAATTTCTATATTTTTATGATATTTGGAGTGCGAAAATATATATCAATGCAGATGGCAGAAAAAATAATATTAAATTGGTTACTATGATAGTTATTAATAACTGTAAAAGAAAAATCTATTTTAAATATCAAGATAACCTATTAGTGAAATAAATGTCTTATGAAGAAGCTTTATAACACAGACATGTTTTAACAGTCGGTTTTCTTAAACATTGCAGTAGGTATTCATAATAGCTCGTAATCGATAATTTTAGAAACCATATACTCTTGCATTACTAAAAAAAATCAAATATTAAGCATATTGTTTGATTAAGAACTTAGTATTATAATCTTGGAATTAAAAAAATTAATGGTCTAATTGTTCTTATTCTATAGTTCAACAATACTCGTAAGTTCTCGTAACTTAACTGTACCCGTATATCTAGGTAAACAGCGGTCTCGTCAAAGATGTAGACAACATAAGCAATACATTCAACGATGTAAGAAAAAGTGTTACATCGTTACAACTTGTTACAGGTGTTACAAAATGCAAGATTGCTTTGAGATCAATAAATAATAAAACTTAAGTACAGTAATGCATTTAAGTAAGAGTTAACAAAGGACTATAGATGCTATTGTATCGTGCTATTATATTTTTGAACTGGTTAATTAAAGATACTGTCAATCAGTAAAGCTCCTTGAAAAATGAACCTTTATAATATCTCCCATAATTACCAGAGGAATTAATTAAAATCAATTCCTCCAATAAAATTGGCATATTAATTATCGTATTACTTAAAAAACGCATTGGTAAATGTATTTATATCCAAGCGTCTTGATATATCAACCTATCACGGTACATCATATAACTAAGGGGCTAAATATAATACACCGATATGATTAGAATATTCGCAAAGAAAGCACGTCCCTTATTTACATAGAAAATCAATTAACCAAAGAAAAGAGACGCTTTTCCGATCCAGCACAATCTCGGTTCGATCTCATGAAATGCTAAATATACCAGGAGTAATCGATACAGAAGTGCTCGTGGGAAAATCTCCCTAAAACCTTCTACAGTGGATATCGTAACACAGTTGAGAGTAAAAAAGTTCAGTTTGTACTTATTTACTTCTTAAAAGTATAAGTGTCTATATAAAAACATTGTCTATACAGATATATACGCAAGCACGTATCACAGACTTGAAATTGTTTGACAAAAAATCTTGATAAATCTTGTACCAAATTATTGAACTACAAAATAATAATTTTAATGTCATAACTATTTGCAACAAAATTCAATTTACAATATACATAGCATAATTACTTAGTAGTTGTTGTAACCATGGTACTACTTTTGCAACGGTGTAAATTTGAATTTAAAAATCAATTGCATGTGAGGGAAAAACGATCAATATAATCGACTAAAATAGATAGGTTTTCTACCTATTCCACAAGAAGGAACATTAATATTATAAGTGCAGTTAGATGAATAAGTAGAAAAATTCAAATTCAAAGCAAACTTCATATTGATACAAATATATATTATGTACACATTTAAAAATGTTAGAATCTTAATGATTGTGGTTTCATTAGGAAAGAAACAAGGCGTACTATGATTATCAACTTTGAAATTGTTGTAAATAAATTGTGTTAATGGCGATTTTTTTATGTATAATTCAGAAATACAAAATCAAATATTAAAAAAAGAAACCAGCATACAAATATTATAAGCTTAGGTAAAGTGAAATAAGATAAGGAATTATGATTGTAAGATGGCTATTATAATTTTAATAATTAGAAAATAATATAATGAATTAAAGCAAATGATCTACTAAACGATTGAACTGCACACAAAAAGTGATAATAAGTATCATCATTCAATATAAAACATATCAATTATATATTTTTATAGTTTTATAGTTTTTAAATGTATTAATGTTATCAAGATTAAATAATAAACAATAATATCTACATAATATTAAATACTAATTTAAAGTAGAATTAAAACATATTTTTACCCAGAGTAAAAAGCTAACAAAATGAAGTATAAAAGTACGAAAATAAAGGTAATCAAGTTTATTCACGCATATAAATACATATTATAAAATATAAAACCATGATACAGATTTAAAAATATTACAAAAACATCAAATTAGTCCAAGTGCATTAAAAATATAAAACATGAGTGTAATCACCGTTTAACTAAAGTTTAGTAATTAACTTTTAGTTTAAAACAGAGATGCAATGTAAAGGAACGAACAGCGCAACGAAGGAAATTAGAAAAACGCTTACATGACTTCATTGGTGACACTGGATCTGTATAAATTGCGTATATAAATTGAAGAATATAATTAAAAATTTAGAACAAAAACTATATAATGGCATATTTAGAAATTCTAACCATAAGATGAAACGAAAAGTAATATTTTACTAGATTTGAAAGTATACTGATTATCATATATATATATATCGTATATGAGTTGTTGCAAGTTGATTAAAATAATTAAAACCTACATATGTCTTACTTAAGAATTATAAATTCAAGTAATCTCATTAAATGCTGCTTAAAAAGTGTAATCCCAACTAACCGCTGTTTGTTTTTCTTGCTGGGGATAAATTTGACACATTCCAAACGAAGAATGTTTTCATCGATCCAAGATGGCTGAAATTGGGAGAGACAAATGAGGTAAATAAATGTATTTGTGTAATGTCATTTTAGCTTGTATTTCCGTAATACATCAATCACCAAGTCACTTTGACAGTTACGAGTAACTATATTTGATATACAAAACTAAAATACAAATGAATTATGTGCTGAAACGTAAAGTAATAACAAAATGAAAGTAGATACACCATAGATATTAGTCAGGGTTAACCTGACTAATGAAGTATTAAAACAAATATCTATGAGATACACACATAATTCTTAAATGTTAGGCAATCTCAAAAAGTAAACAAAAGCAAAGCCATACCGCTTTTACAATATGATAATGCAAATCAAAGGTTATCATCATATAATATAACTGTTATTTTGCGTGATGCTCATATAAAAAAACTAGTTCTGATAAACATTGCAAAAAATACATTATTGGCAACTAATGTATATTAAAAAACAAACGTCAGATATACTCCCTTAAATATCTCACGAAGCAGATATCATTAAAGCATGTACAGACAGATTTACAAAACTGAATAACAAATTAAAGAAAAGACAAAAATTAATATGATAAATTAAAAAAAACGATAATAAAGATACTTTACGAATTTAAAACTCATATTTTATTAATAGTGATAACTATCAAATAAAGACAAAATAAAAACGCCCTGTTTGTCTATGACTTTATTGTTTCTTTTTCGTAATTACAACGTGACTAGTAATTATTTCAAAAATTGAATACTTATTCAGTATTTTAAATACTTATCAGTTTCAATATAAAGATATAAAATAGTTACGACCGAATGTACAAGCAGATGAATATACTATTAAATTTAATAATGAACAAAGGATACAAAATATAGGAATTACCGAATTTGGAGCTGCCGCTGGAGCATTAGTTTGAAGCAACATAATATGTGTTTACACTCAAGATGGCTGCTGACTACATCCAGAAAAAACAATGTAAATAACCAAATAAAATTTAATCGAAAATAATGTCCGGTCAGTAGTGCCAGATAGTTTGAAAATTGTTAGAGTATCACAAAAATCTTCAGAAAATAATATCAGCTGGGTGAAAACCGAGGACAACCCTGTACGTACAGATGCGGAGCTGGTTTAACGCGCTTTGAAACAACGCGGCGTAGATTGATATATAAATATAGTTATGCATACATAAACAAACATCATCTGATAGAGTCATTAGCACCAATCAAAGCAACCGGAGGCAGCGCAGAAGAAGCCCTCTAACTGAATCATATCTGCTAAAATACTCAATACTGTTCCATTTTATTAATAGAGATTATTTGATTATAGCAGATTTGCATATTATACACCAGTCACTCAGGCAGTGCAATCATAATATGTGCCCTGTCTGAGTATATCTGCCTGAGGTTGGATTTTTATTGCCTCACTCCTAGAAAATACGAACTAATTTAATCTGCATTATAGTTAGCTCCTGCTGTTCTACAGTTAGAGAAGCGATGCGAGATAAGAACTCAAAATTTCCGTCTTTTTCTTCTACTAAAATTGAAAAAAGAAATTGTGGTATGTGTAGTACACACTGTTAGATCAGGTTAACGATCTATGGCGCACTCGCATCACAACAAAGTATATATATATATATATATATATATTATGATGTTAATGATGTACTGCTCCTTGGGGTTATCAGCGTACAAAAAATAGTGTGAGTAGTATAGTTTAAAACAAGAGAATTGTTTGAAATTGGGTGAAAAAAGAAACAGCTGTTTATCGCTAGATTTCAAGTACAATGAAGTAGTATAGTAGAAAAATGATGAATTATTCAATAAGAAAAATATTCACGAAATCATTTGTTCTGTATGTAATATAATAATAATTAGGTACAGCTATTAACATTATATAATGCAGATTAGACGGGGTTTTTTTTAAATAAAATATTATGATATAAATTACTTCATTGATGTCTATAAAAATACAAAAATTGTTAGTTATCTAAAGAGTTCAATGGTATTTACAAGACTGAATAATACGTTCATAAAAATAACATATAATATATTTATTTGAAACAATTCAAAATAAAATCATAAACAATTTCAAATCTATTTGTGATTAAATCAAATCGGTAAAGGTGGTAGCGATTGATTTGAAATGCCCAGTCGAGGATTAACTACCTCTAATTGTGTCTGTCTATACTGGTCTAAATTACGCCGAAAATACATTAGGCAGCATTTTGTAAATAACGATGGAAAACAGGCTGTGTAGTGAAATGCTACTATGCGTCACGAACTAGCATAATATTACACATCCGTAAATCATATATATATATATCCTGCAGTTATACTAGAACGAATAAGAAGTTCAAGCAAAACGTGTCATATGCACTGTAGAATCAGCAAATATATACAGCGAATAAAGTCTAGAAATCACGGCGGAAACTACTGACAGCCTATGAAAAAAATGTGTAAGAAGTTCCAAACGTAACATTGTTTAATAAATAATAATAGTTATTCTTTCCACGTTATTATTCTTAAAAGAATAAAATAGTAAAACTAGTATTATTCGAAAATAATAAAATGCGTTAAGCTTATAGAAAATTAAAAGGTTTAATTATGGGAATAGATGAATTAGGTAAACTTAAGGAGTAGCAATATTAATTTTGATAATAAACAGATATATATATGTACATGATATAGGAAAGTAAGTTATATTTGAAACGTCCCATAGTATATAGCTACGCTATTTTATTGAAAGGATACACTAATACTAAAATCTCACGTATGTAATTTCCTATTTAAAACTTTATTTACAAGTGATGAGTAATATATAGTTTTTGTTTCTGATTTCTTTTTAATGAAATCGTTTATTTTACTAACTCCCTTATCGATTCAACAAAAAGGCTACCACTAAAAAGCAACATCATAAATAATGATAATCATAGAAAACTTTAATCCTGCCAATATTACGAAATAGGATATGTTTTGATTACACGTCAGCTGCCTATGTAGGTACAATTATACATGTATAGATCGGTATATATACCTGCATAATTCATACCATTAAGCAGAAAGTCGATATAAGTTATGCAGCCTGACACTCGACTCTAAAATTAAAGTTTCAATTTTCTATAAAAATTCGGGAACAATAATCTGGAAAAAATCCAAATTGGATCTTTTACAGCGAAAATTGTCTATTGCTGGAAAAAAGAAGATCATAACAGTATATGGTGCACAAGAGGAAAGTTATGTAATAAGAGGTACACACAATGATACCTGATTATGACAACGCTATGAAAGATAACCTGTACAATGTTTATAGAGGACACAACGGATCAATTCAGGAAAAAGACATAAAGTCTGGATGGCTTTGTATACTACAGAATTTAACAAAGCAGTTATTTTCATTTATTGATTTTCATAGTATTAGTATTAGACGCACATACACAACATTAACAGTAACTTATCCTAACTTATTAATAACTGATGAATAAAACATAGAAAAGAAATAGAAAAATGCAATAAAAATATATAGAGAAATATTTTTTCATAAACAAATTGAAAGTGACCATTCTTTTCAAGGAAACTTTTGAGTATACATATTACGAAATATAGCACTTCCATTCAAAATGAACATATAAATAAAATACTACACTTTGAATATATCCAGCTAAAGAAAACACATAAACAGAATGTATTAGTGTGTAGAATCTATTTCAAGTATATGTATATACCAATAAGTGATAAGCGATGGAACTTTTTAATACAAATGCATATGTAGACAGTATAGGTATGTAACCTAATATGCATTATACATATACTACAAAGGAAGAAATAAAAGTCAGTATAGGTAACAACAGGTGATCAATAAAATGTGCTTATAAAAGTAATTTTAATTATGCATAGAAATGTACTATTTAAGCAACATTAAATGGCCTAAATAGGAAAACAATAAGGTGAACTACAATCTATCTTTTTTCCATTTATTCAAATTTGTTCAAGTAGATAAAGGAAAACATAACTTCAACATATTGCAAACTGTGAGCTCAAACGAAACATTAAAGGAATATGTATGAAATTCTTACTGGTAGATGGACAACCTAAAAATAAAAACAAATAAATATAAAATGGAATTTAAAAAACGACAATTTGACATACCCAATTTCTTTCTTTGAATAAAGGTTTAAAAAATTACTATTATTATTAAATACATCGAATATATGCATAAGACTAACACATACACGACTGTGTAAAATCAATATATTTTTCATATTATAGTTGTAATTTATATATACAGTATATGTAAGTAAATAAATTGAATGAATAATTATCATAATCAATAAGTAAATCATAAATAGGTTATGTTTCTGTTGAATAGATTTTTTTCCCCAATTTTTAAACGATTTGTGTTTCCATATATAGTAGCTAGGCCTCGACTAGTCAATATTTAATAAAACCCAAAGCGAAAGAAGCTATTGGGACAGTTACTTATAATAATTATAGGGGATTTCGGCGATGTTATATGAGTGAGTCGATAAGGAAGCAAGTCTCTTGAGCCGAGGGGTTGCTTGACTCTTTAACTGTGGTGAAATCTAATATACTTGTATGTCACTGTTTCTCTTTATGAATTACCTAAAATAAAATCAATTTTTCAGGTTTACTCTGAAGATATTAATGCCGAATTCATTAATAATATAAGGAAATGCTTACTTAAATAATCGTATTAATTATTTAAATTAATCAATTTGATTTTTTTTATTGTAAACATTCATATATTGCTCATATTACAGTATACAAATAACCTGAAATATAAATTCCTTTAATTAAAAGGTGAAATGCTTGAAACATATTTTAAATTACATTTAAATAATCAAAACCCATTAAATATGTACAGTGATAATACAGGACAATAAGTTTAGAATCACACTCTAAATAATATTAAACATATAACATCAGTATAAAACACAATAAGAGCCTTTATATGTGAATTAAATTTGAAAAATATGACATAATTTGTCACAATATATATATTTGCTTAAATATGAAAGGCCACTATTTTAATTTGTTCTATCAGCTTCCCTATGTTGTGGGGAAAATATATCATTCACAATATCTTAAATAGATAAAATCAAATATGGTTATTCTATGGATAAAAAGCCAATAAAAATATAATTAGGTATAATTAAATGTAAGATAGATATTGGCTAAATTAATAAATTAAAATGCAAGAAATCTTAAACATTGAAATTAAGGCCAATATATAACAAATAAATCAATAGGTCACACAAACAATAAATGACATTGACCTACTTTGGCAGTCATAGAAGATGTGGATGTGGAGGCACGTGTAGAGACCACAGGATAGGTCCCAGATGCACGTCTGCTTTGTTTTGGCATTCTGATCTCGATGACACATTGGTTTCAAAACTAAAATGAAGATTTAAAAAATACAGAGAATGTTGACATTAGCTTGTAAGCCTACTTTATAATACACTATAAGAACATTAGAACAATAGTGAAGCTTGGGCACAGAATAACATGTGGGAATTGTTAATACAGAAGCATAGTAACAGTTTAATATTAAAATGATATATATAACCTGCTAATATTAACATTGTATCTTAAATTAGAGAATAATTATATGACCATAGAGGAACATGTAGGTACAACAAAGTATTTTAAAATATGTTACAATGAATATTATATAGTTTTATCTCTAAACAAAATATTATATAATACTTTATTTAAAACATATTGCAATTCATTTTATTAATCATTTTTTAAATGTACATAAATGTAGATAATATATTTCAGTCATTTTATTTTGTTTGTCTTTCAAAGACTAGAAATTAGCTTTATTAAATTTAATATAACCATATCTAAACTAAATAACTAAAACTACTCAAATTTAAATACCTAAAAATCAACGAAAAAAAAATAGTCATCATTAGGCATTCCATTATTTAGATGACAAAATTCAGATACATTATGAATTAAAAAACAAACATCAATACAATACATTCATTTAAAAACTAAAAGTAGGAGTGACAGCAGCATATAAGAAAGTAAAATGAAAATAGTGCTTTAATGGTCATTTTATTTGCTGACTAAAACATTTTAAAACCAAAAACATTGCTTACACATTAAAATACAATGAAGGCCCAATTTAAACTAATTTAGGCTAATTTAAAATTCCATAAATTTTACATATAAAATTCACAGTGTTAAATATATATATATATTTAAATTAATCTATATTCATTTATACATGCAAAAAATTGCATAAAGACATTTTTTGTGGATTTTACTTATAATGCTATTTAATAAATAAATGCTAGTTATATATGAGAAATTATAATGCTACATCCATGAAACATGCAAATTATTGCCTTATATATTGCTCTATATAATATTAAAAGTAATTAATTTGATATATAATTTATTGAATAAAAATTTCATTTTATTTATTTATTTTAGAATCAATTATCAGTCAAATATGTAGGAAAATACTTTGTATATTTTATATACACTATTTTAATTTCCTTCAATTATGAAATAATATATTTATATAATTATGTTAAGTATACATCATTTATTTTACTTGCAAAGATATACTTCATTTAATCTATTTAAGAATTTCCATATATACATAATCAATATAAAATATAATCTGTCAAATATACTGTGCATTTTTAAGATTAGCATATATTTGATAGATCTATATCAAATATTTAAATTGGTAAAATATGCACATTAATACTAATAGATAATAAGTAGGCAGCTTCTTTACTTCTGCTAAGTTTTATAGTAACTAGACTTTATTCAGTAAGCTGATATTTTAAAGTATCAGAATTTAAAAAAAGTTAAAATTGAGCCTGAGGCAGATAATGTTATAAATAAAGTTTTAATTTTATATTTAAATATAATTGGTATATTATAAAGTTAATTTTTTATAAAATAAGTTTTTAAATAATCTATAAAAACTTAAAAATTAGTATTTATTAGTAGCATAAAACTTAGAAAAGTATTATAATTAAAAAATATAAAGATAAATATATTATTTTGGCACTAATTATATTGTAGCACTGTGGGATGATTAAGGCCATTAAAATAAGATATAGGGATTATAATTAAAAATTAAATATAATAAACATATATATATATAAATGTTTATTATATAATTTTTATTATTGTTATTTATATATTATAATAAACATATATTTATCACATAAAAAATCCTTTATTAATGTTTTTTATGTGTTCATTTTTATGAACATTGGCAGTGTATACAAACAAAATTAACAAACAATTTTATACAAAAGCAGTACATCAAATGAGTTATGGAGGATATGTTACTATTTGTTTGATGTAATATATATAATATATATACATAATTTACTGTTAATATACATTCTTAAAATGTAATATACTATATAAGTAGTAGGGAAGGTGTGTTACGAGAACAAAGAGTGAGTGGTGCTCAGGTGCACTTTGGATGCAGTGTGCTTTGCACCACTAAAGAGCGCAAAGCAAAGTAGAATGAGTGAAAACAGGCACACGTATTCCTTTTGATACTATTACAGCCATCTCATTGACTGGCACATACTCGATCCTGATTGAAGTGCACCTCAGCCCCCCCCCCCTTAAGTGCATCGCACCCAAAGTCCCAAAATGCACCACACCCAAAGACCCAAAGTGCACCTGAGCACCACTCAGTAGGGTGGAGTCATCCCAAAGTGCACCGCAACCAAAGTGCACCACACCTAAAGTGCACCACACCTAAAGTGCACCTGAGCACCACTCAGACTTTGTTCTCGTAACACACCTTCCCTACTACTTATATATGTGTACATTTAACCATTATATAAACATGAAATAATACGATTGAAAGTTCTACTTGTCATTGGTGTAAAAGATTAAAAAACACTTTTGATGTAATTTCACATTACATTTGCTACAAAAGTAAAATGTATTTTTTACACTCTTTGCAATGTCCTTCTTTAGGTGCTTTACTGCACAAAGGGCTGACTTCAACAAAATGAACATTAGCAACAGTATCACCCTGTGGTCCAGGTCTTGACCAAGGCCAGGGGCTTCAAACATGCAAAAGTATCTCAAAAATTCTAATTGAGATAATTGCCCACCTTTTCCCAATGAATGCTCCAACTGGCAACCACAAACATGTTGAGAAAATGTGTAAAAAATGGGAAATACGATTTTTTGCCACAAACCACTGGGAAATAGTTGTTTAGTGCTCTGTTGACAAGGTTTATGCTGCCCATGAACTTGTCATAGTTTCTGAAAATGTTTGGCTGGTCAATCATCACGTTTTTTCTGTGCTTGCAAAAACCTTTTGCATTTGTGAAGAGGATTTACTGAGCCATGGTTAGTGGCAGTGTTGGTGGGGCTCAATATGACCAAAAAAATGCAGGTAGGTTAAAATAATGCAGATAACAATTTATTACAAAGAGTACATACAGAACATTTCTAGACACAATAGAATTATAGTACAATGTAAGTACCAATAGACATATACATAAGTATTTATATGTAATTATTTGGGAAATGCAAATAGTAATTACAGGATTGCCACTTGATAATCCAAAAAACTCCAGATGCCACAATTGCAAGTGTAGCAAGTCCAGATTTTTTACTTATATGTCCGGAATTTGACAGTTCAAGCAAACAAATTTTGGCTACCACCATTTTAAATACATGTTCAGAAGTGTCTCTAAATCACCCCCAACTTTCAAAGGCATAAACAATTTTATTGCATTTTTAAAAGAATTAAAAAAAAATTTTTTTGATCTAACATCCCTACATTCCAAAAAAATCTGGACAAATGGCAACCCTTAAATTATTTTTAATTTGATTAGCATGCCATTTAATTACCATTCATTAAGGAAAAGTATGTAGGAAGTGAAAATAAAACATGTATGTTCACACAAAATAGTAAGTGATCACTCCAGTTCATTTCATTTTTGGGACTTGGGCAATTCTAGAGGAAACAATCTTTCTCTTCATTTCTTATGTACAGCATAACTCGTTTTAAATGTGAAATCTGATAACTTCTTTAAATATAACCTTATAAAAACTAGCCTTTTTAATAATATTTGACTTGTACAACTTAAATAATTCTCAACTTGGTAGTCAAACACAAGATAATATTACATTAAATGACAGTCCAAATATTAGAAAGCAAAACTATAGTCATTAATCAGCTATTCATTGTACTAACATTCAGTTACAAAACTAACAGTTTAAAATGTCTTACCAGCCCATATTCATACAGATTTCTAATTTTTTAGAAGTCTAGAAATAATGCAGGAAAAGAGCAATTTCCTAGAAAATGCATTTTCATTTTATGTGGGAGTGAAAAGTAATTGCTTACATATTAAAACTGAGGAATGAAAAGTCCACTTTTCACTCCC